>NDGN011471164.1:0-26911 GCA_002564285.1 Tympanoctomys barrerae | reverse complement strand
CTACCAATTTGATTTGAAACTGTCTTATTGCTATTTATTTCTCAATAAAATTATGGGGAAAAATTGACAATACGCATGGAAACCATGAGTGTCCGGCACACTGTTGATATCTAATAACCACTGCATTCCAATGGCTTAGGAACCATGACTATTATTTACAATTATATAAGCAATATGACTACACAGTGAATTATTCCAGCCGTGCAGGTACTTCCGGCTCTCCATGCATGGTGTTATGTATGAAGAACATTTTTCACTTAGGAAGTAGACGTTTTCTTACTCTGTCAGTCTAGCTACAGTCCTTAGAATATGTTATCATAAGAACTGATAACTTATCTATTTCATTTCAGAAATATTTGCTGAATCTTTAAAAGCGATTCTTCAAACCAAGGATTCTGCCTCTTCCCAACACTCCTAAAAAAGCAAATAGCTTTGACTGGTGAACATACCATGACTCAGTCTGAAATATTTTCTTATAAAGATTTATTGTGTCCCTTAAGAACACAAGAATCAATTGTATTCTTCAAGGCAATAAAAATCAACAGTTTCCATAAACTTATCTAATCTTCCTGTGTGTAACTAAAGGCTACCCAAATAACCCAAACGCTAAAATACAGTGGAAAAAGAGCTTCGTAAACAAGGTGATAGTTACTTCACTCCCAACTTATACAAGTGATTCTCTTACAAAAGCATGATGATCAGATATGATTAAGTGACACTACTTAAGATTGCTGGTCTCTCATAGATGCGAAGTGTGGTGAGTCACTAACCTAGCAAGCTAATGACAGGGAGGGAGAGATGTTCCGTGAGCGCATTTGGTTACAAAGCAGCTCACTAATACCATAGAATCAATAATGATTATCGTAGACGAAACTTTCGTTGTTTCTTAACCCTCATTCGTGCAAACATTTCCAGAGATGACATTTTAAAAACAGATGTGTTCTCACGGGGAAACTCCTGGCAGGTCTGAAAGGATCCCAGGGTCTCAGGCTCCAGGGGCCAACAGGCTCGCGCTGAGAGTGCCCCGCTGAGGCACAACGCTTCCGATGCCTTCCAGGCTATTTTAAACAACACTGGACAAGGCTGCTGGACAACCTGCCGGTGAGCAGGCGAACATCAAGACATCAGGAGTTCCTTTCAGCATATGAAATATTGGGGATTATTCTAATAGAATCAAGGCTAATTAAAAAAACATGTTATGCTTTACTTTAAAGATTTCAGTTTTAACTGAGAGAATGTTCTAACATATGGCGACGAAGCTCTGACTCATAGCAAGCTTCAATCTCAGGCCAAAGTGTCTGTTTCCTGAGATTGTGTCTGAGCCGGCTGTACATCCCTCGAGGGACCCAGCAGGCATTAAATAAATGCTATTGTTGGAACAAATGAATGAACGAAAGGGTTCCTAATTATGAGCTACAAATTCTTCCATCAACAAAATAATCCCATAGGAAGGCTGCTATGTACTTGGAATTCACATCTATGAAGAGTTCTATTTCCAGCTTGCTACAAATTTTCTTTTGTCATTTATGCTCAACTTGGTCTTTCTTGATTTCTTTTAAAAACGGAAGTGTGAAAAACACAGAAGCTTCTTCCAGAACATGAAAGGCAAGCAGAGTTCTTAGAAAGTTGCATTTGGACGTAGCTTGTGTGCAGTTTGAAAATCTCAGTTAATCCTCAGATATTTTCTAGGAGCAGACAGGGTGAGGCACTGAGGAGGATGTTTGAAAAAGGAAGTTAAAAGAACAGCCCTACTCTTGTTTATATGCCAAAATCATTTCCATTTAGATTCAAAGAAGGGCCACAGCGTTTAGTATATCCACAGGTAAAGCTAGCGAGGATCAGAAGTACTTCAAAACCCAAACTGCCACCAGAGGAAGTAGACAACTGCTGTAAAACTTTTTTGTAATTAGAGATCTCTTACTTGAAAACCTTCTGAAGTAGAGCACAGATGAAAACAAAAATAAACCTAAGAAGAACAAAAGCAGAGATACGAAGATCCACAGAGATACAAAGATTAACAAAGATAGGAGCGAATTCTCAAAACCACAGTTGCCAGCTGCGTTCGTTCGCAGTGCCTCTTGCTGGCCTGTGCCCGGAGACTGTGTTTTTTTTGCAGAAGAGACACGTTCTCATAACCTGGTAGCTGGGGGCTCATCCAGGATACAGAAAATAGTAGGGAAACAAAAAAGCACAGCCGAAAGGAGAAGAAAATCCTTCCTCCAGCAACAAAGAGAAGCAATAAATACAAAAGGAAGACATAAAAAGAGGAAGAGTTAAACATGAAAGCAAGAGGTAAGGCTATACGAGCCCTTTCAGCACAGGGGCAAGCAGCCAGCCACACCCACGGGGCCTCGGAGGCCACCTCGTTACAGCATAGCCCCACGCCACAGCTGGGAATCTTCCTAATGCCTCGGAATGGACTAATTGATGGACTAAAAGATGACGACAAGGGCTCCCATAGTTTGAACTCACCCCCTAAAGAAAGTATAGTGATTTAAGCACTTAGAAATGGCCAGAAAAGATAAGGGTTATCTTGTGTTTCGGTAATGCCTGTGAAACCTCAAACAATAATCCTAATTCCTTGAGGCCTTACAATCAGGCTTGCTCTTAGCTAGTCTAGTCTCAGCAAGCAGTACTTTGAAGACTATTGAAAATGCAGACAGCTTTTCCTTGTAGGATACTTTTGTACAGACAAGTATTTCATTCAATTCCACTGTTAGCCAACAGTCATAAAATAAAAACAGTTCAGAATGCCCGTCCCACTCTTCTGGCTAAAGCCAGCCCGCTTTTTGTAAATGTTACTTGAGTTATAAGTGTTTGGGGGTGAGGTTGAAGCTCTGGTTGTTCTAGTAAGATATCTGTAGGCATGGCTACGTTTGCAGTGACGTGTCACCTGTCGGAATCCTACAGAGGGGCAGGTAAGCAATAGTAAAACGAGTCTGATGGAGACAAGAAGAACAAACATGGGCAGGTGAGCACAGCCTGGCCTAGCTTCCAGCCTGGGCAGGTGAAGCAACGGGCCCTCTCGGCTTCTTCACGGCCGCCGTAAGCCTTTGTAAGATCTGCTCACCTGTTCCCAGGGCAGCTACAACTTGGGCATGAAAACAAGTTAGCGTGCTGGCTGCACGGGAGGCCCTGTCCCTGCTCCCGCGTCAGGTGATGCGGCCAGGAGAGGTCCTGCAGCCCCTGTCCTGGACCACCCTGCACTCGGGCCCTCCCCGAATCACCTCCTCCAGCGTATGCCGCCGCTGCTCCTGTTGCAGTCGCCCTGGCCACCTCCAAGTGCTGCTCCACTTTATTACTGTCTTTATGTTCTCGTGAATGAGAAGGCAGCTAAAGGCAGTGGTTTGATGCCACTGCCCAGGCGCAGGCAGCCGGGCGGTCACTCTGCTTGCAGATGGCCACCTGCGAAGCGCAGGCTGCAGCCCTGGGTTCCACCAGGCTGAGGTCGCTAGTAGAGGAGCTGGGACCCCAACCTCAGCCTGCGCCCAGAGCCCTACTTTTGGCCACCTGTGAGGTACTGAAAACCCAATTTCCTATCGAGAATTCAGACTCGAGGTGCTCAGGTTGGCAGGCAGGAGGGAGGGCTCCTCGGGAGGACTTTTTTTGAAAGTGAAAAAGAGGCTGTCCCCCAATTCTTTAGCAGACATTTTGTCACTAATTGTAGCTTCCTCCCCATTCATGTTTCCACATTATCGCTTCATTCCTGCCACGAGAGATGATTTACTGGATTCTTCAACAACATGCCACTAATAAATCACCAATTAGGTTTTAATTAGTCAGGCTTCCTTGCAGCCTACAGAAATGAGGGCTTACTATGGACAGCTTAACCCAAGCCTGGCCCCGTGAGGGTAGCTTTGCAAGACCCTGGACCTGCTGGTGTGACAGAGACCCCTGGACTGTTTTTCAGGAGGGCCCTGGTATCCGTCATGACACTGGCCTCGGATAGGAAGAAGTTATCCGAAATTCCGTCTCTTCTTCCTGGCGGCTTTGTATATTCCTTAACTTACTCAAACCTGTATCGCTCCTTTTTCGTTCTGTTTCTCTTCACTGGGGGTGGCTGTACCACACGTGTTTACAGTAGCAGAAAGGGAAACTTCTGAAGATGAAACTGAGTATGAACCTCTTTCACATTTAAGGGGTGTCCATTTCACCTCTCTGTCTCCGACCTTTGCTCTGAATATCCTCTGCTTGCTATGATGTCCTGAATTAGTTTACAAAAGAATCCCACAAGGTTCTGTTGCCTTTAAAAATACTACTTGGCTGTAGAGCTTTAAATAAAAAACACCTGAAGTACTTAGGCAAGATGCCACAGGAAAGGGGAAGTAAAAGATTAAGATGCCCCGTGTCAGCGCGCTAACTCCCTGCTGTGAATATATTCATTATATACCAAAAATATGTACTAACCGAAGAATCCACGAAAGAGCCTGCCACATGTGGGGCGTGGAGGCAGAGGGCCCCCAGATGTGGAGCTCTTGGGTAAGGACCCCAAAGGTCTCCGGACAACGTGCTCCGGGAGCCGTGTTTGGGTCTTTTGGTCACCTCTGGGAAGTGAGGGTCACACACGTGTGGACGGAAGGCCCCTAGGAGGGAAGCGAGCTGGCGGGGCAGTCACCATGCGCAGTGACCAGAGACAAAGCCATCTATAAAAATAGTGGCCGCAGCAGACCTGCCCCTCAGTGTGCACCTCGGTCCAGCATGCACAGACCCACGAGAGGCTGACAAAAACAACACGGCACCACACAGATCCTTAGCTCGGCACCAGAGCGGCGGCCCAGGAGCGGGCTCTGCAGTGGCCGATGAAAGGCACAAATCAGGGGCTGCGGACTGGGGCAGGCAGGGCAGAGCGCGGGGGGGAGGGCCGTGGCTTCAGAGGCTCGGTGGCCGGACTCCCTCCACTGAACAGATAACACGATTGCAGAGCAGACTGTGGAGATGAAAGTGGGAGCCGGCGAGAAGAGAGGAGCAGAGGGAAACCATCAAAGTGGCGAAAAATAACAAAAGTCCAGGGGCTGATCACATCAGCACCCCAATGCCAGAACCGCCGCTCCAGAGAGCTGTTTGAAGCTGCTAAAGAGATGTCACACAATCTGCAATGAACAGAAATCACCATCAAACGAACAGAAGGGCCGCCAAGAGGCCTTAAGGAAAGGCGACCGGAGGGAGCGGGGGCGCCACGCGGAGCGCACTTGGCAGTGGCCTTTTGAACGTCTCAATCATTCTGAAGTACCCTGTAAAATGCAGGGGTATGGGCACACACGCACGTGCGCATGCGCGCGCGCACGCACACACACACACACACACACACACACACACACACCTGGGATCTGTGGAGCATTTTGATGAGAGATGTTTATCAAAGGTCTTGAACAACGCAAGACAACAGCAATCCATTGGATCTTCCGCCCTGAGGACCAGGAGCAAAGAACAGACACAGGCCGATCAAAGAAGCCTCTCACCTTTGTAGCGTATCTGCAATGTCCAGCGCACCAGGAGTGACCTTCTGGGCGAACTTGGGGAGGGCTGTGCTCTTTGGTTTTGTCTGGGTTGTAGTTAAATTCAGCAGGAAGCGGGCCATGGCTGGGAAGCCCAGCACAAAGGGAATCACGACAAGGAGGTAGAAAATGTGGAACTGAGTGACAATAAGGGACATGAAATAAACAACTGGTGGTTTTATAAGAGGCCAGCGGAATAAAAAAATATGATGGGTTATCCGTTTTAAGGTTCATTTCCTATCGCTGTTATTAAATAGGCAATGTTAGAAGCACACAATTGAGCAATGGCAGGGAAAGGGAGGGGGAAGGGGGAGGGGGAGGGGTGGTGGGTGGGTAAGAGGTTGAAGAATCAGAGAGCCTCCTTGGAAATGTGTTCAACCCAGGGCTACCATCCAAATCAAAGCTGAGACTTTCACTCGAGTCACAGTGTGGATAAATTGCATAGTGGGGAATGAAATAGATTCTTTTTTAAAAAGTTCCTTTTTGATGCAAGTGACTGTTGATAGGAATGGGCACGTGCTGGTTCACGTATGGTGGAGACATTAGAAGAAACGATATTAAGTTCGTAGTAAATAAAGCAAAGGAGGCAGGCTGCCTAAAGTGTACAGCGGGGTAAGACCGGAACTGAATTTCACACGAAAGGGAGGAAGGAGGTGTTTTTAAGTAGAAACATCGGGGGGAATTTGCATTCAGAGATAAATAAAAATTCTCTTCCCACACAATTATCTTCACCCTGCTGGGCTGGGTGTTATTACATAGACAGTGGGGAACGGAAAATTCCACACACTTGAACAGCTTCCATCTCTCAGATCTCTAAAGATCTCCAAGAGAGTCCCTGTGGCAGGGGCGAGGGGAGCCGTGTTTGGACTTCCCTGTCCCTAACCGTTGGCCCGTCATTCTATGTCCCACCACATTTCTACTCAGAATCAGTGACCAGTCACACGTGGGAAGAAAAGCCTTCGTTTCACGAGCCAGGCTTTTACCTCTGCCCAAGCCTTCTGGGTCTATCTGCTGCTGGATTCCTGTCAATATATAAATACACTGTTTGCATAATTCCATCCTGCGTTTTCCTTTTCTTTGTCCTGGTAGAAAACAACATCACCATCTGTCTCCACCTCTGAAAGAATTTTAAGTTTGTAAAAAAAAAAAAAAAAAAGAGGAGGAGGAAGAGGAGGGTGCGATTTTGCTTGCGCCAAGGGTCTAGAGTACCTTGGGCACATAGTAGGTGCTCAGTGAATGCGCCGCAGCAGGTGGGGCGGCCTTCCCAGAGCCGGGCAGAGGCAGCGCTGCCTTGGAACGGGCGGCGCCGACCCGCCTTTCCGGCACAGCCATCCTCGCTCTTTCATCACTGTACTCAAAGATATTACTGATGTTGGTCCTCTGGTTTTGCTGCTTTTTTCCTCTGACTGGACTAACTGAGTCTACACTGCTCACTGGCTGCCACTTCAGAATCCCGTCACGCAGCGGAAGGCCAAAGGACATTTTCCCCCAAGTCCTTTTAACTTCCTGGCATCCCGTTTTTCAACCCTACATTAAAGGTGCTCATGTTTCATCCTAGTCCTACCAGCCGATGGGTGGCCTCAGGTTAGACTAGGCAGGGCTTCTGTCGGATCTCTCCCTGTTGGGCACGGGGAGAAGGAGCCCACAAGAGTGTCCCTCAGACCCCTTTTCTTGTTTTCCTTTGGATGTTAGCGCTGAAGGTCTGAGATCATTTATTAAGAAACACACCCTGGAGACTAGCCTACACCAGATGTCCACCTCGGACTACTGCTGGCCAGAGAGGCGGATTTCTCGCAAGTCCTCAAAGTGCCAGTTTTCTTTTTCTCGGCTTCCCTTTTCCCTCCCTCTGCTCTGACCCAATCCCCAATCATCCTACAATTTATTAAAGCTGGTAGACCAATTTTGTCTTTTACCAACTTCAAAAAACAAAAAGCAACCTCCCCTCATTGTGGAATGTTCCTCCAAGCCTCAACTGACCCCGAGGGCAGAAACTGGTGGAAGTCAGCCCAGTCGAAGCCTGAATTTAGAGTCATAATTTTTGCCTCCTTTGGCAGACGGTCCCTAGTGTGTCCCTGGATTATTATCCTTGGGTGATGGCTGGGCCCAGCATTAGCAAAAGCAGCAGACTGATGCTCCCTGCATTTCATAGACTAACCCAGAAGGCGAACTCTGAGCCCACCTCTCCCAGCGTGACTCCATCCCCAGGGGGCAGGTATTTTATGCAAACATGAAATTAGTTTATGCTTTAAGGGCTTTGGAGTTACTAATTTCAACTAAGTTAAACTAGAGGGCAGAATAATCCTCTGCACTGCCCCCGGAGATTCCATCTGCGATTCTTCTGAACGATTTAATGGACAGATTTTATTTCTGTTCAGGGTGACCTCCTCCATCACGCCGCAATGGGCCTCCCCCTTAAAACGAAATAACTGCAATTTTGCAGCCATTTCCTAGGAAAGAGAACTCAGTTGTGTTTTACTTATCTTCGATACCACCATTCGGAAATGACTTTTTAAAATTCTGGCTTAAAGATAAAAGTGTAGGAGAAGGTGAGCGGATCTTTCCAAAGTCAGTAAAACAAATGTGTTGCATAAGTCATTTCAATTCAATTAAGAGAAACGGGTCAGATGCTAAAATACTAGTAAAATCAATTATGAGTAATAGGTCTCCCGCTAACGTGTATCACAAGCTCCTCTCTCGTGCTAGCTGAATACATTTACATTTGTTTCATGGCTCTGTGTAACAAGACCATAACATTGTCTCGATTTCCTTTTCTTAAATTTTCTCTGGCCTGCCTTTGAGATGACAGAGGGATTAAGCTTTATTTAGCAAAGGATTTTCCGAGAAAGGTGGCAAATGGAAACAAACTTGGCAATCAGCCCCAACGTGAGGTCTTATCTTTTCCTGGCCGGGGGGCAAGACCCTTAGCCCTGCCGCACCCCCCTCATTTCCCTATCTGTAGAGGAGGCTTGGTGGTGGGTTTCAATGTGAGGTCTCACGACAAACTGCCTGCAGAGTGCCAGGCACCTGTGGCTGAATGCGTGTCTCAGGCTGGGCTCTCTGAAAAATCCTACAATTACCAATACGTGAGAGATGGCATAGCAGTCATAAAATTTCCAATTTGTAGTCTGGTTCTCATATTAGGATTACAGCTGCAAGGGCACGTGGGAAGGGGCAGCAAAGAGAGAGACCTTCTTTTATCTTGCTGTTTAGTAGAGGGGCACCCTCAACATCCGGAGATCACTCCTGGGATGATGTTGGGGGATCATGACATGTGGCTGCACCCTGCAGCCTTTTGCCTTCCCCTTTAGACCAGCAAGCGCTGGCTGGTATATATCACTACACTGCATCTGTTCATTAGCTGCCAGAATATAAAAATGAGGCCGGAATATGATGGAAAGGGGAAACTGGAAATACTTCTGGTAGATTAGTGAGAGCAACGGGTGCTTGGATTTCCTTCCTTTAAAATAATATCCTTTATTGTCAAAATGAGGTTGCGGCATTCAGGTGAAAGACAGGTTACCCCAAGATTAGAGGTTGTGCTTCAGTTGTTGGGACTACTTGGTTCAGAAAGTAAAGAGGAATGGCAGTTTGTCGGTGGGGCTTAGTAGAGCCTTTGTCCTTCTAGGCTGGGGGAGGCAAGCACAAACTCCCAGGAGAAAGGAAGGGAGTTGTGGAGAGGGGCTGCCACTCACCCACGTGGCCTCGAAGTGAGTGGGAGGCAGTCAGGTGGAGGGTGGGGAGATAAGGGGATGGAGGGAAAGTGGAAAGTCTGGGAGGAACACGCCCAAGCTGCGACAGCACTACTGCTCAGGCAGCTGCTTGAGGAGGCAGCAGCTTTTGAGATGCCCCCACAGAGTTCAGTAATGAGAAGGCCCCAAGGGAAGCCCTGAAGAGCTTGGGAGACAGGAAGACAGTGCTGACTGCGGGGTCTGCAATCTTAATGTGTGCGTGGTGTGCAGAGGTGGGGCATCCTGGCACGGTGCAGGAATCGGGTTCTGCCACTCCCTAGCTGCATGCGCGGAGCCCCTGCGACTTGGCTCTCTCCGTGAAAGAAACAGGATCCCTGATACTCATTGCTGGCGCAAGATTTAAGTGAAATTATGCACACCTGCATGTGAATTGCCGGGAGCATCGTAAAAACCCCAATGATGTACCTTTTCTTCCTACAAGGAAAGATAAGAACTCCTGTTTGGAGATAATAAGAAAGTCACTTCAGTTACCGGTTGTGATACCAGCCAGGCTTATAGCTCAGGAGGGACGAGCCCTCCACCCTACTGCTCCTGAGAACAGAGCTGGGGATTAGCCACTGTCATCCTCCACCTTGGGCGTCCCCAAGTTCTCTTGTGGGCCTTGCTGGGCTGAGCTGCTGGCTGCGATCCCCTTGTTCTGGGTCCAGGGACACCTGGTACACACCATGCTTTGGGTCAGAGGATGCAGATAAAGGGGGACAGGGTGACTTCTGCTCCCCGCTGAGCCCCTGAGATTGCCTTGCTAAGCTCTGAGCTGTCCTAAGTCTATTGCATCTACTAGGAAGAGCAATCTCCCCAGCTCTATCTCTGAACCTCACCTGCAACATGCGTAAAGTGAGAAGTGAGCGGGGAGGAGACTCTTCGTCTCATCGCTGGGGAAGGTGCTCCGAGAGCTTATCGAGCTCCCGAAGCAGGTAGCTGTGTGCTCTGGGCTGCAGCGGGGGCCAGGCAGGAAACGGCTAATCAAGGGATTTGAGTTTTGCCCGGCATAACCTCCAATAAGCAATCTCTGGTGGGCGGAGGGGGAACGTGAGCCCGAGATCGCCAAGGTCTAGGGAAGCTGCTCTCCGCCAGCCCAGAGCAGAAGGAAACTGTTTATGTTTTCTGTCTGCCAAAAACCCTCTGTATGTTGCTTAAAACCTGTTTGTCCTGAACTCCTAACAATCAACACATGGCAACCAGTTCTCCAGGTGACAAAACCTTCTGCTAATGAATGAGGGAGGGACAATCCTGATGGAGCTCGCCCTGCCGGCTGGGGAGGCTGCTGCGCTGAGTCTGTGGCCCTGATTGCCCTCTGCCTGTCCACTCGCCGTCCCCCGTGAGCCTGTCCCGCAGCCACGGGCGGCTCTAACCATCGCTGTCCCGGGCCAGGGCCCACTGAGCTGAGTTCCTTTTCAAAGGAGCTGTGGCTCTGAGAGAGGCCAGCACACTTGGGACAGCTCTTAGAAAGCTCATGTGGAGGTGGAGGTGACTAGAAAATACACAAACATTTGCTGAGTGTGCACTTGTTCACCTGAGCCACTCTATACTCTATTTCAGAGAAGCACACACACACACACACACACACACACACACACTCATGCATGCCACAGGGCACTTGGTGTTGACTAGAGCGAGGTCCACGTGAGGACCCAAGCATACACCAGGCGAGACAATGCTGTGGACGTGTGCAGCAGATCCCACGAGGGCTTGTGCCTCCCTTGGGGGGGGAGCACTGAGACAGGTCCTTGGGGAGCGTGGGTGACACTAGGGCACATTCTGTTCTGTCCTGTCTCCTAGGTCGTCTCCACGGAACCTTGCCAGGCAGTTGGTGGCTGAGGCCGATTGTTGAAAAACAAGCAATTTCTACCTCTAATGGCCGTTTCACTGCTACCTCTGAAAACCTAATAGAAAATCTCTCTTCTCAGAGGCATTATAGAGGTTAGGAAAGGAACCGACAGTGTGGCGGAGAAGCAAACGTGGAGAGGGGAGTTGCGAGACATTCCTTGGGAGACAGTGTCTCGGAAATTCTAATTGCAAGTATGTATTCCCCAAATATGTCAGAAGCACTTTTTGGGAAAAGAAGTTGAGTAGGCCAGAATAAACCAATGCTCCCCAAATAATCTCACTCTTTGCACAAATAAAAACGACCCTGGCTCCATTGAATGGCTCTGCCTTGTCTGTGTTCCGCCAACGTAAAGGCTGCTGCTAAAGCCCCTGTGTTCTCAGACAGAGTCAGACCCTCCTCTCTGCCGACCAGGAGGAGTTCTCAGGGGACAGAAGTCAAAGCAGATGTGGGGCTGCACTTCTGCTGGGACAGATGTTTCATTAGAAGCCAGGACGACTGAACGTGCCCATCGTTCCCATCATGCGTCCCTCTACCTCCTCCCAAGAGCAGCTGCAGACTACTCGCTAGCAAAACGCCTGCAGATAACACACTGTTTCTGATTGTCACGCCGGAAGACTTCCCAACATAAAAACTTCTTCCCCAAACAAAAGGGCCCAGAACAACACGGCGGCCTGCTCCTCGGCTTCGTTCTGTCCTGGCGTCGTGTGCCGATGCCACAAGTTATAGATGCTCTTCCCCAGCGAGCCAGTGAGGACAGAATGTCGCAGCCTGGTGCCCGCACCCACGAGGTACAGTCTTTATTTTGCTTATATGGGCTGAATAAAGAGATAAGTTATGCGTGGTAGGGACCCAGATAACGCTGGACCTGTGCTCGTCTGCTAATAGAGGCAAAGAAATGAGCCCTAGTGCCAGCAGAGGCTGGGGCCTCGCCCTTGGCCTTGGGAATGTAAGGGCAGGGGACGAGCTCTGTGCCAGGGTACAGGGCAGCGAGGTCTGAGGGAGGAGCCTGGAGAGAGCTGGAATTACGACAGCGAGTAGCCTTTCCTGGGAACACCGTCCACCGCCTCCCGCTGAGCAAACGTCTGCAGAACAGTTTCCACGCCTGCTACAGCTTCATGGTGTGGTGGGTGAAGGGGCGACGACAGAGCAAACACACCTCATACTCCCACTTGGGCAAACGCAGGAAACCCAAAAGCCCCGACGTTCTGCACAACCTGGTCTTCATTAGGACAAGTCAAGCGCAGCACAGATTTGCCTGAGGATCGGTAGGAAGCCCTTTTCCTTGACCACAGTTGCTGTGCCTGAGTTTTGGTAGGACCACTTCAGAGGCCCAGCCCAGCTGTGCTGGGGACTAGGGTGCCCTCATGTGCGTGGGAGAAAGATCCGGAGACAGCAGGGGGGCGAGTCATGCTCAAAACGCTGTGGTACCTGGAGAAAGGAGGATACGCTTAATGGGTTTTTAAAACTATGAAGCCATATGAAGCCATAGAGAAGTAGATGGGGCTTTATCCCAAGGCCACTTTTGTTTAGCCAAGAGGGAAATGGCTAGGGCCACAGAGAAACTGTAAAACCCACGTTTTGTGGACTGCTACAATGTATCATTTATTCCTGGCCACTGACACTTAGCTTCCTTGGTTTCCCCTTCAGAATCTTGTTTGTGAACAAGCAGAAGCGCTGGAGACACTGAGAATCTGACAGCAACTTCACCCACAGGAATGGTGGCGGACGATCCCCCCTGAGCTGGCCAAGGCACAGCCTCCCCTCCACACCTCCCTTGGCTAGCTCCGCCCTCCCCACGCAGCTGCCCATGAATGCATGTGGAGCACAGTGACGGGGCGCCTCATGTATGTACGCACACATGCGTGCCATCGTGAGGCTGCTGCCTGGTTATCTGGCATACAGCAGGGCTCAGTAAATATATCAGTCATTGACTGGATTAAACTGTGTGTAGGGTACTTATTTGAAACTGTATTTGGCCTTATCCAACTTCACTTCACCATAAAACATGTCCATATACTTCTAATCCCAGCACTAGGGAGGCTGAGGCAGATGGTTCACCAAGAGTTCGAGGCCAGCCTGGGCTACATAATGAGTCTAAGGCCAGCAGCCTGAACTATCCTGCATAGCAAGTCCCTATCTCAAAAAAGAAAAACAAAAACAAAGAAAGACCAAAAACCAATCAAACAAAATACACCAACACAACTTTTGTCCTGTATTTATTTTCTGAGAGCTCTACGAGAGTTGGAATCCGTAAGCCATATGTCTTTTCTACTTGGGGGGCAAAAAGAAAAAGGATTTCTTTTCCAGTTTCAGGACAGGAGACAACCATTTTACCTTTTAAATACTACCTTGGCCTTCTCCCTCTGCTAGTCACTGGCCAAATGTCACTCCCCAGGGCTTATACATGGTGAGAAGGGACAGTGTTGTTGGCACTTTTCCTGTCACGTCGTTTCCCCAGCTCCTGCTAATTTGCTGAGTTGGAAGATTGTGGGGTTTTGCCTCCGTCTCAGCGTCTCCTGTTCACACATGCCCAGAGGTGCTCAGCTTAGAGAGGGAGTGGTCTTCCCACACAAGCTGGGTGCTCTGTACCCTAAGGAGCAGTGGAACCTTCCCCCAGCAGCTGGACAAAAGGTTAAAACGTGTTCCTGGCCAACGCAGTCCTATTACAGCATTCTGCACGGGCTGTGCCTTCTTGTGGGTCACTAAACTCTAATTGCAGTCGGGTCCCACAGAAGCAGATTACCGTAATGCTGCATAATGAAAAGCGCGCTCCAGAATTCAACACACAGCCATAGCTACTTTGATTTAAAGCGTGAGTATGGTAATAAAACAACTACTCAACTGACACATGTTCTTCAATAGATCATCTTTCTTTGAAGACAAGGACGAGTTCTGACTCCTCCTACCACCGAGGCCTTCATGTAGTGTCAGAGACATCAGAGATGTACTTGACCAACTACGGAACGAAATATCTTGGAATTGCACACCCGGTTACCCATATTCACAGATAATAAGTCACCATGATTACAGGGAGGTGAGTCTAATCAGCGGGGCCAAGAGAATTTTTTTTATTTATTTGCTCATTTTTATGTATTTATTTTTGGCATGAGTTTGTCCTAACAGAAAACAATCTGTGAAAAACTCACCAGTGACCCTAGACCACTGAACACCTGGGTGCTCTCTGTCCTCCCGGGTCTCCCTGGCCAACGCGCATCCCAGCTGGCGGGCTGCAGACAAGCTGCTGGGCTACCACTCGTCATCACGGTGAGTCATAACAGATTGTAGCACCAGGATGATCTGCCTTGGCCTCTGCGCTGGTGCAGGAGTTGGCAGAACTGCCCACCAGCCCCACGTGGGAGGGGCTCTGATTTTAAGGTCTGCAACCCCAGGCTCTGCCCAAGTTGCGCTGAGCAGACGGTGGACAGGATGCCTGTGGCCCTTGCAGGGCTCCCAGCACAGGGAGCTGTGGTCCCTAAGCCCGACCCTTCCTGCTTGCTTATCCAAAGCTGTTCTGAGCGGGAGCTCCCTCTCCCCTAATGGAGGCCTTGCCTAGCCAGGCCTGTCGAAGGACTCCCCGCTCTTCTGAGCTCCTAAGGGTCCCAGACTGTCATACAATTTCCTTCAGCCGCTTAAGTACAGAGCATTCACCCCCCACAAACGCTACTCTCTTTAAGAAGGAAATCTACCTTGGACTTCTCTCCAGCCCCTAGCTAATCTAGTGCACAGGAAACACTAACACACGCTCACAGACCGATCCAAGTCACGGTTGATGAAGGTCAGATGGAAAAGCGAGCCGAAGTAGCACAGAAAATAACATACGTGAAAGCACTGTAGCAAATGCCGAAGAGCTAAAGACCCTGTGGGCGCGGGCTCCAGCAGGGCCAGGGCTCATCTCCTCCTCTGTAACTTAGATTTCCTGCGCTACAGCTTCTTCATCTAAAAACCTGAGGCAGGCACAGAAGCGACTTCACGGCTGTCAGGCCGATTGGAGGCCATGTGCACAGGAGCTCCGGCAGGGCCAGGCGTGCAGCAAACGCTAGGCAAGCACTTTTACGGGGAAACAAAGTGAAACAACTCAGCAGCGCCCACAGCGAGGCTTCCCAGTGAGGGCAGAATTCCCCGGTCCCCAGCTCTGCTGTGTGACCCTTGCAGCAGCGGACAGAGCATTGAAGCGTTGCTGCTGGCAGGTGGCAGCGCTTGCAGGGGGCACCTGGGGACAGCGAGTGAGGTCGGCGCTGCAGCTCAGAGGCGTTGGGAGCTCCGGGTCCTGCCCCTGCCCAGCTCAGTGACGCTGCAGCACATGGCTTTCCGGTTGCCGGGACCCTGGCGCGGGGCCTTGGTGGCTGCGAGGGGACAGCGGAGCTCCGCCCCGTTGGGGCTCACGGAAAGTTACAGCTGCTAACGTGGCAGGAACGCACGGAGCTGGGGGCTGCTAGGGCTGGGATCCGGCCTGGGCGAGACGCTCCCTCGCTCCCTCGCAGGCCCAGCTCGGGAGAGTCGGGTCGGTGCCCCTCCCAGAACAGCGCTGGACTCCTGCAGCTGTCGCAGTTGGGGGTGTGTGTGGAGGGAGAGAAGGCAGAAAGAAATTAGAGGATGCAGTATGGAGACCGGAGCGGAGGCTCCTGCAGGATCCAGCTCTGCCAGACAGGCTCCTGAAGGACCCCACCTTGCACCCCAATTGCTTGCCCTGAGCGTTCTCTCCCCAGCTCATTGGGTTTTAAAAGCCCCCCTCATCAGGTTCAATTCACCAGCGGCTTCCACTGGTCTCTGCTGGAGCCTTTGTCTACAAGCAACTCGTAAGCACCCCTTGTCTCCAAGCAGGCCCCGGGCGAGAATCTCCAGTCAGGGTGGGGATGGAGAGAATGGCAGGGGTGGGCTGAGCTGGCCTCACCCTCAGAGCAGCAGGGGGAGGGGAGGGGGAGAGGGAAGGAGGAGGAGGGGAGCAGGAGGCCCCTGCCGGCTGCAGGGGGCTCTGGCGAGCCCCGCTTTGAAGAGTGGCTCTGGCGGGGAGGTCGCCAGGTGAACAAGTGGCCTAATTAGGCTGTGATGGGCCTTTATTATCTTTGTCCCACACCTACTTTTTCAAGGGAGGCTTTAAAAATACAGAAGAGAGTGTAGGCTGGAGAATAGAATGGTACCAGCGCCGTTTCCCTGGCTGTGGTCATTGTGCGGCAGTGTAGGAAAGAAGGAACGCGCGCTTAGGAAACGCGCGCTAGCAAAGGGAAGGGGACTGGGGCCCCGCGAGCGGTTCCGAGGTGTGCGCGCGCATGCGTGCTGTTTCCATACTAACAGTGTACGGCATGCCTATATAGGCATACATTATGCATACATATGAGAAATGGGAACGGTAGCAGAGATATAACTCAGTGTTAGCAGCCGGGAATGTGGAGAAGGCTCTGTGAGACGGATGCACGCCGTACTTGCAGTTTTTCTAGACGGTGGAAATTATACTAATGTCAAAATTTACTACCCATAATCCCTCAAACATTTTAATGAGCACAAAGTTTTAAAAGTACGACAACTAAGAAATCACTTTTTAAAATACCAGGATGCTACTGTATTTTTTTAAAAAATCATCATTGCAAGAAACATTAACAAAATACTCAGATTATAATGTGGCTGGCGCAATGCAGCCACGTTTTAATGCGTCCCTCCTGCCATGTAGGGACCCACATTTCCTGTCACCTCCTCTCCCATGCTGGAGGTCTGCAGGCTGATAAGGTCAGGAGAGCACTGACGCCCACTCCAGAGGTCTGTGGGACCCGCAGGCCCTCCCCGGAGCCTAGAGGAGAGCTCCCAGCCTGGGCAGTGTGCTCACTCAGCGAGGATCTGGGATCTGCCAGACGATTCGGTTGTGCTCGCTTCTGATCCACTTTGTTAATCGTTCAATGTATTTATTTAGGCAACACTGGGAAGTGAACGCAGCGCCTACATCCACAGCCCCCCTCTTTTGAGAGGGGTCTTGATATTCTCCTGCCTCAGCTTGCCAGAGTGCTGGGATCACAGCTGTCACAGCTGTGTCCCCCTGCCTGGCTCTGGCCATACATTTTTTAATATATATTTTAGGGAAGGGTCTACAGGGTGTTCAGGGTCTCACTACTAGATCAGACTCATAGTGATCTGCCTGTTTACAGCCTCCCAAGAGCTGGGATTACAGGTGTGCACCCCCACGCCCAGTCTCAATTTTCATCTCAGTGTGCCCTGGGGGGGGGCGGCACAGCAGGCCCAGGGATGGAACCCCTGGTCTCTGCACCTGCCTGCAGGCGCTTTAATCCACTGAGCTATTTGACCGGCCCACTGGGGATACACTTTTAATGTCAGAAAGCTAATGTTTACAAAAATGACAGCAGCAGCTAACATTTACCAAGACCTAAGTATACGCTATGCATTTTGCCAACTATTTAAGGAAGAGGTCTTGTTCATGCTCCATAGCCCCGTTAGGTGGGTATTGTTAACATGCCCGCTTGGCAGGTGAAATGATTGAGCCCAGCTGGCCAATAGTAGGATTTGGATGTACACACACAGCTAGAGCAGGGGCTCTTGCCCACAGAATTCTGAGGCTCTGGTTTCGACTTCAGAGGCATGAGGACGAAGAACTTCACAGAACACAGAGGCGGGATGCGTGGGAGTCACAGGACTGTAGTAATGCTTGCTTTTATTTTGATGCTCAGGGTCATTCCTATAATAAATATTTAAAAATCCAAACTACTGGTTAATTATTCCTGACTTAGTTGTTGTCCTCTGAGATATGTGAGACATGGAATCTTTGTTGTGGAATGAACTATCATTTCTCTGTGCCTTGGTCTTGCATCTGAACTATGAGATGATGTTTGCTAACCATTCCCTGAAATCCTTGCTTTATGGTTAGAATTCTGTGCTTATATGTTAGGAACTGGAGGGTGTGGATGCAGACTCGGCATGCGAGAGAGGCAGGGGAGGGATCTGGCGAGCTGAGAATCGAAACCTTCTCTAAGGATAATTGCCCACTGGGGGAATCAAACGCTACAGGAAAGGCTGGACCCTCTGTTCCCAAGGTCTATGTTCCCCATCGGAAGGCAGCATCAGGTCTGAGTTAGGTTCTAAGTTTTCCTTCTTTCCCTTTTTTTCCTGGACTGCTTCCCCTCCTCCTTTCCTTTTGACTTTCTTTCTTTTTCTGGGCCATTGGAGATAGTGTTCTGCTATATTTATATATCATCTCGAATAGAAAAGACCCAGACCAGAGAGAACGAAGGCGTCAGGGCACAGGCGGGTCTTTTCTGTTTATTGCTTATATATGCAGAAACCGTTTTGCCCTGGAAATGTATCTACAAAAGGTGGCAGTTTGGGAAGAGCCCTAGTGGCTCCCATGATGGGGGATGTGGCGTTGCTTTTTAGTGTGTCCTGCTTGCTTACCTGTCCTACACTCTGCATGCAAACGGGGCTTGCATTTCTGGTTATTATCTGTAGTTTTCAGAGATGATTTTACACCGGAACGGGGGATTGAACTCAGGCCCTTGCGCTTGCCAGGGAAGCGCTTATTCCACTGAGCCCCCTCCGCCCCCCCAGAGATAATTTTGAAAGAGCAAAGGAATTATGGTTGAATGCTGTTCAGGGTTTTGAGATCTATTTTTTTTTAACCCTGTAAATACTGAGCATTATTGAATATTAGCAGCCTTGGTACCATTCTGCTCCTGTCAGTATTATCAGGGCTTTGGAAAAATGAACCAAGAAATGGGTCCAGCCATTCTGATAGATGCAATTGTTTCTGAAAAGATTAAAAGACCCTTTCCTTTGGGACATGTAGGAGTTACTGAAAACACTTGCCCAGTAACTACTTTCATCCTTTTGCAAATTAAAACCACCAAAGAATAAAACCTACTGCAATCTGGAAAAGACATAAGTAAAGCCTTTAAAATCCAGCTCTGGTAGAAAGAGGGCAGGCACTGTACGTGCGTGCACACGGGTGAAGAGAGGAAGCACACCCGGCGCGGCATCCATGTCCCTGAGAACGCACTCGCCCACCGCTGCATCCCACGCGCATCACGGCATCTAACGCGCACAGCTGCTTGTGTGCCTGCAAAGCAGGATCCGTTCCAGAATCTCCGCAGCAGCTCTGCTAGGGCTGCGAAGCCTGGATACTTCTGCTGTGTCCGGGACCATCACACAGCAGCTAAAAAGAAAGAGCCTGTTCTAAATCAACAGCTATAGGATGAGCTCTACAGATGTAGCGACAAATGAAAGAAATGAAGGTGTACATTGGTGCGTAGCCACAAATATGCATATTTGGACATGAATTCTTCATGCTCACGCGCTTGTGGAATGGATCTCGGGGGCTGCATAGGACCTTGCTGCCTGTGGCCCAGGGATCGGGCGAAGCTTTTTTTTTTTTTTTTTTTTCCTGTTTACCTTGAGAAGTTCATGTCACGGATTTGGATTTGCGTGCCCTATTCAAAAAATAAACAATGCTGACGTGCATGAAGCTTGGTGCTAAATAACAAAGAGAAATGCGAAGGTTGGGAAGGTTTCTGAAGATAACAGTGAATTCCACATACAGTCGGTTTCTGGGCTCTCCTTTCCTGCACCTGCAAGAGGAGCCCAGGAAAGGCCAGGCACGCCCTGCCTGCGTTAGCGCGGTGGTCCTGGGCGCCCACTCCCACAGTTCCCCGTAGCTCCATCTAGACGGGTCAGCCTGCTGCCACACTATGACCCGATCTTCCCCAAAGCAGGAAACTCCCGAGCCCCACCACACGTCAGCATGTGTGAATAGCCAGCGACCTTCCACACCTCACAGCAGAGAAGAGGGAGGTGAGCGGTTTCAAGGGACGAGGGCGCCGCAGACCTCTGCTAACATTTGCCACACTCTGGCGAGGGCTAATTTCAGAATTTTCTCTTTCTTTTCCTGTTTGCAAAGAACAGACTCACCAGGCACGGAGAAAGTTATTGCATGTGCATGTGTGTGTGCGCGCGCGCGCACACACACACACACACACACACACAAAACAATGTGCATAGCACAGTGCTCATGAGAATTTAATGAGAAATAGTCTCAAAAGACACGTGATGAGGGCATTTGGGCGCGCAGGCCTGAGCCGAGTGCTCTGGGGGGAGCCTCTCGTCTCACCCCACCCTGCTCTGCCAGGCTCTCACGGCCAGGAACCCCATCTTACAGGACACTCAGGCTGGCAGCACGGCCTAGAGCAGGATCTGGGGACCCCGCTGCTTTTTGGTCCAGCTCATTCTCGACCCATTGGGTTGAGTTGTGGCCTTGCTTCCTGGCAGCACCTGCTTCCTTAGAGGGCCATGTGTCCCTCTGCCACTGCGGGTCTCCCTGAAGCTCTCCAGATTCCTCTCCGTGGCCACCTCTCTGTGGCCACCTCTCCGTGGCCACCTCTCCGTGGCCACCTCTCCATGGCCACCTCCTGACCTACGCTCTGGCCACCACGTGCCAGACTCCCGTCTTGTTGTGTTCATCTGTGGCCAAGGGCTAAGCTAATGGCCCTCCCTGGCCAAGACCTTCCCCCACTTATCTTTTTGAGAACTGATTTCACACCAGGCACTGGGGACACAGCTGCCAGCACAGCAGGGCGCTTACTCACAGCGCGCCTTTCTTCCTGGCCCTTTCACCTGCAGCTGTGGGCGTGGCGGACACTCTGGCCTGTCCAGTTCAGAGAAGGTGACCCGTGACCGGCCACCGAGCTAGTGCCTCAGCACTCGAGTCCTCACCCGTGGCTGCCCGGTCCGGGCCCTTACTGGATGTCTGTCTGTGGAGTTCAGTGATGGAGCAGACAGTGCAGCGGACATAAGCATAAGCGGACATAAGCAGCTCACCCGAGGGGTCAGGGGACGGTCCTGGAGCCACACCCCCACAGGGACTGGCACGAGGTCAGGACCTATGCTACCATCGCTGCTGAGGACATCCCCAAGGTGTGCTCCTCTCCTCACTTCTCCCCATTGAATGCTAAGCTACCTGGGAGGATTCTGAGCCATATCAAGCGCCGTTTCTTAAGCTCAGATGAACATTTTTGAAGCTAGTCTTCTGCATTCGACAAACCCTGCCATAGGCATTGCCCTTCCCGACGAGTCCTTGTCCAGGTGAGGCAAGCTCCCCTTTGGACTGCTTGTCTACTTGCCTGTCTCCTTTCCTATCTTTGCCAAGCTGTATTGCTATTACTTAGATGTGCGTCTCCTCTGTTGGAGTACAGGCTTATAGAAGGCAGAGAACATGACTTCAGTGTGCATGTGCTTATTTTTAATTTAAAAGAGCTATTTTAGGTCTATCTTAGATGTACAGGAGAGTCATAAAAATAGTACCAGGCATTCCCATACACATTACTGTCATGATAATACCTTGTTTTACTAGGTCTGCTGGTTGCAGCTGAGCCATCTCCCTGGCCAGCACGCTGCTATTGAATAAACTTCGCATTTTTATTTGGGTTCCAGTAGTTTACAACTCAGGGCCTTTTCCCAAAAGGTCCTAGGATGCCCTCCAGTTCGTATCATGTTTAGCGGTCACGGCTCCTTAGCCTCTCCTGGGCTATGACAGGTTCTTGAGCTTTAGTTTTGGTGACCTTGACAGGTCCAGGGCATACCGGTCCAGTATATTGTAGAATGTTCCTCGG
Source organism: Tympanoctomys barrerae (assembly GCA_002564285.1). Classification (NCBI taxonomy): domain Eukaryota; kingdom Metazoa; phylum Chordata; class Mammalia; order Rodentia; family Octodontidae; genus Tympanoctomys; species Tympanoctomys barrerae. The sequence goes on along the minus strand of NDGN011471164.1, from coordinate 5,241 downwards.
TCTGGTGTTTTCTTCATGGTTAGACTAGAGTTTGTTTATTTTTAAACACTGGCACTGAGCTGAACACCTAGCATGAACCACCTCACCGAGATAAGGCACTTGACTAATGTGTACTGAACTGAAGAGAGGGCAGGTCTTTCCTCAGCACCTATATAAAGAGAAACCCTTGCTAGGGGATGTACGTACGTAGCTCAAGCCCTCTAGAGCTATTCCACGCTGCTGAAATAATGCAGGACAGCGGGCCATCAAGCACCACCCCAGGGGCCCACCAGCTTAGTAGATGGACTAATCCGTGTGAGCAGGTGGAGTTAGCAGCATCCACAGGAAAGAAGGTTCTGGAAAGTGGGGAGGACAAGGAAGCTTCTTTTCTGTTCTCAACCACACCAAACTCTTCCCTGAGCCCGATGTGGAAGCCAAAGCCTGGAGTCCAGCGGTCACCCCCTTCTTGCATGTGGCTTTTCCTCATTCTTCCAGTCCTGGGCTGAAGGTCACCTTGGCAGGCTTCCACGATTTCAAAGAGGCTTCACCAGTCCCTCCTCCAGCCCCTGTTCACTTACTTCCTAGTTTCTGTCACCATGGGAAACGACCGGTTCTTTCCTCCTTTCTGGTCTGTCTCTCTCACCAGTGCCTGACCTCCTCGAGAACAAGCGCGACACACTTCACACACCAGGCAGAACACATGATGCTACTCAAAATTATTTTGTTGAACCAACAAGTAAACCGCTGTTGGATGAGATGGGGAGAACATAAGACAGTGACAAGAAATGCAATCACCTGCTGTCAGAGACACCAGAATGGTGCAAGAGTGAGCTGGGCAGGCACACGGGACGCAGCCAGGTCATCAGACCGTCCACCGTGCTGTTGGGTCACCCCAGATGGGATGGCACAACTTGGGCAAAGGCCGTGATGTGCTAGGCGTAGGCACACTGAGGTGCAGGCCCTCTAGTAAATTTCCATCTTGGAATGCCCAACAAGAAAGAGGGGACTGGGAAGAATGGGGGGCCATGGAGGGGAAGGGCCCATGGGTGAGCCCCACGAATGACAATGACACAGATCCATGGGGAAAACTGGCGCTTTAATGAGTTTCTCTGAATAACAAAATGAAAGACCTGTGATTTCCTCTGGAATTTAGCACTAGAAAAGCGCGGTCATAGCTCAACAACACACAGACCACCAGGGCAAGGACCCCTTAGAGAGAGATCTCTAGAGTCATTTAGCACCATAGTTTCAAAGGGCAACGTCAGCGGATGTGCTGCCTGCCTCCGAAAGCAAGCTCACCGGGTCACACCCCGCTCGAGGACAAAAGGCTGGCCAAAGTGGAAAGCCTTCTTCCTGTTGGGCCTGAAGGAGCCTGGTGGAAAAAAGCCTGCAAAGGACAATGTAAAACATCTCCAGGCCAGAGTGTGATTTAATAACAGAACAGTGGCAGGTCTACTCTCTGGATACTTACATAAGTAGCTACGGTGGCTGAACACGGCGTATCCTGCATCCTACCTAAGGAGCGGCTTTGACCCAGAATCACAGGGCTCAGCCGGCTCTAGAGGCCACGTACACTGCCCAGCCCAGCTTCCGCTTCCACTGACCCCGTGGGGGTGACTGTTGGGGGCACCGTCTGTATGCAGAGGTGGGAGCAGGGGCAAGGAGCGGGGCTGTCTCAGCTCTGTAGCTGCTGGGCCCCTGGAGGGGCAGGGCTGTGTCCTGCCCGGATTGTCGCTCAGGAGCCCCCGCTCCCCCGAACCTCCTCGGACACACATTTAGGACCCACAGACCTAAGAAGGTCCAATCCCCCCACCGGCAGGAGGGAAAGCTGATGCCCAGGAGGAAGCCAGACCTGCCCAGTGTCACCCTATTGGGCTTGGACAAGACTTTGAGGCCTCTGAGAGACTGGTTACTGGGCTGGTGCTGATTTCACACCCACCTATTGGCCACTATCTGCCCCCACCCCACACAGGCCAAGATCACTTTTGTAGCAATCTTGAGGTGGTGGTGGGGAAACAACAGCAGCAGCAACAGCAGCAGCAGCAACAACAACAACAACAACAACAATGAAATAACCAATCACATCTCTTACATTTTAACGAACTTCACACCAGATTTCTACGCCCACGGCCCCACCCATCCCCAGCTCAAACCTCCTGACTTAACCCCTGAGAGAAAATAGACGTCCAGTTTGCAGAGCGGAAGTAGTTTCCCTGTGGATATTACCAGAGCGGTCACTCACGCTCTTTGACAGTTTTACAATGACTTTTGCTTTAGCCTCTCCTTGCACCAGACAGGATGGCAAAAAACTTGGGGCGCTTTCAACTTTGTATCAGTTTTAACATCGGGGAGAAAAACAAAGCAAAGAGTAAGGGCAGAGTAAGTGCGCTGGCCACGCGCCCAGTGCAGCCAAGGGCGGCACAGCACAGGAGCCTGGCTGTCCTCCCCGCTTCCCGCCCACCAACGCTCAGCTCCCGAAGCTCCGTGAGGGTGGAGGCGACTTTATGGCCAGTGGTGAGTGGCAGCGTTTGCCCTAAACCCTGGTCATTAGCAGCTGGCAGAGACTCCCACCTGGAACAAGTCTGTTTCTTTTCCACTTCTTCGAGTATCATTGAGGGTTTTTATACATTGATAAGAACCTAAACATTGGCGGGCCAAATAGCTCAGCAGATTAAAGCACCTGCAAGCAGGCAGAGGGGTCGGGGGTTCGATCCCAGGGCTTGCCCTCAGGGCGCACTGAGATGGCAATTGAGACTGGGTGTGGTGGCGCATGCTCTTGGGAGGCTGTAAACAGGTGGCTCACAGAGTCCCATCTAGTAGTGAGACCCTGAACACCCTGTAGACCCTTCTCTAAAATACAGGGGGAAAAAAAAAGAAGAAGAAGAACCCAAACATTCCACAAGCTTGACAACACATAGACAACCTGAGGATTCCTTCATGAATAGCCATTTCTGGACAGAGCCTGCTTCAGTTCATATTCCACAACCTAGCTATTTTCCAAAGGGCTGAATAGCCTTGGGTATAAAACAAGCAAATTCCCAGTTAAATTTGAATTTCAGACAAACAACAAATACTTTTTAGTATGAGTGTGTTGCGAACCTTGCATGGAACACACTTTGTTCAGGGTTAATTGAGACTGAATCCATTCACCAGTCGGTTTATTATTCAGATTGCTTTTTGCCTGGCTTTCTTTTCTTTTTTTCTTTTTTTAACCTTTCCGTGGCTTAATTCTAGGAGCTGTCTTAGCAGGTGGAGAGAAATAGAACTCAGGAACTTGGGGGATCCCACTTAGTGCTAGCTCGGGCACGCAGACTGGTTGGGGGAAAAGGAATATTTTGGACTAAAAATGGTGATTACCTCTGAGCTGCCTTTTGCTATATAGACAGGATTGTCTAGATGCTGATGTTTTTTAGAGCTTGGACTTTGGAGACCAGTACAATATACAAAGAAAAGAAAAAAAAAGTCTGAAACTGTAAGATGAGTGTTCTCTTGCCAAATTTAAATGTAGCTAAAAAAAAAAAATGCTCCTACTGTCTTTAATTGCCATCAATTCCTAAAAGCGAGTAGCAACATTCCAATACCTCTACATCAGAAAAGGACCCCGTCCTAGAACAAAGAACAGCATTGCTTTGATAAAGTAAGATGGCTTGATGCCGTGCGCTCCTCACGTTTTGTGAACTCTTCTCTGTAGTTTGGTGCCAGCTCTGGAAGCTGAAAATACCCAGAACAGACAGCACCTGAAAAACAATCACACGGGCTCGGGCCAGTAAGAGAAACGCAGAGAGCCTCTTTCCGCAAAGGAAAGAGTGGGACTGTGTCTAGTTGAATCCTGATGACCTTTAGTTAAGACTTCATTGAAGAGTTTTGTTTCTGAGATGCGTATTAGCTGGGTGGAAGCATTCTGTGATGTTTGGAAGTCAGGGAGGCTGCCCCCAAGCCTTTCCTCCACGCCCTCTGCAAGTACACGTTCACCCCGAGTGCTGCCCCTCTAGCTCTGCAGCACGAGTGCGTCAGAAACTGGATACCTAGGGGCTGAGGAGAAAGCTCAGTAGAATAAGTACTTGCCTGGCAAGTGCAAGGTCCTGAGTTCAATCCCCGGTTCCGCAAAAAAAAAAAAAAAAGAAACTGGATAACTTGACCCTGAACTCAAATAGCCCTCTTCCCAAGCAGCCCTCTTCCCAGCGAGCGAGATCAGAGGTCTCCGAAAGCACAGATAATGAGGCCTCCTGTGAGCTAGCAGAATGCGTGACCCCAGTGGGGAGCGCTGGGTAGCTGCCCAAAGGAGGTGTCGTTGGTCTCGGTGCTCTGAGAGCAGGTCCCCAAGTTCAAGCTTTCTGTCACCTTTGCCATTTTATATGAGGAAGGCTATGCCAGCAGAATGGAGGACTGCCTGACTGGCTGAGGAAGGAAGAGAAACCATGACTGAAATCAATTCCCCAACTCAAGCTTACCAGGTGTTCTCTTCTAGCTTCCTCTAAGCTGAGAAACAGTCATAAAATCATTTTTATCAGAGAAATCCTTCTTCAACAGGGCTGAGATTCAAGTTCAGATGGTACAGAGAGAGTCAAAGTGTTATCTACCAGTAATTCCCAATATTCTTCTCCCCCCGCATAGCTAGAAAGCTGGGAGCCAGGTGACTTTTTTCTCAAGAGCTCTTTGAAGCAAAGAGCTGGCTACTCAATGCATGCGTAATACTAAAGGCATATGTTTGTACATGCTCTAAAAATGTGAAAAAGAATCACAACTTTTCACAAAAATAATCCCTGGATTAGGGCACAGGGTGGAGCTGCTTCTATATGATATTGGCTACAATGGTGGATTTTAGAATAATCTTAATAGTTTCTCACTTCTAGAATACATAAAAAGCAAGGACATAAAATATATGCACACTCATTACAAACTCACCTCCTCTTGGATTTTAGGGAGGTCATTATATGTCACCTAATGTAAGTCCTCCACATGACCCCATCTCAATGACCCAAGAAATTCAGTTCCAGTTGGCTCCTGTGGACATATGCCTTCTAAGTGACGCAGTACTAGCATTTCAAAAGCAGAAAACTGAGCCGGATATGGTGGTACATGTGTGTAATCCCAGCACTCGGGAGGCTGAGGCAGGAGGATTACTGTGAGTTTGCGGCCAGTCTGGGCTATAAAGTGAGCTCAAGGCCAGCCTGAACTGCATGATGAGACCTGTCTTAAAAGAAGAAGCAGAAGCAGAAGCAGAAGCAGAAGCAGAAGCAGAAGAAGAAGAAGAAGAACAAG
>NDGN011471145.1:0-13741 GCA_002564285.1 Tympanoctomys barrerae | reverse complement strand
GAGTCCAGCTGCAACCCTAGCGCCCATAACAATGCCTCTAACAAGTCTATTTGGAGGCCTGGAGCCTGCTACAAATTCTCACGCAGGCCTGCTTCATGGATCTGTGCTTGAAAGTCCCAAATATCAGTAGTGGAAGCTAGATAGTCTATGGCATTGGGATGAAGGGTCTGTGCTAGTAGCATGAAGGATCTTAACTGGAGCAAAGCTCAAGGTAAGAACCAGAACTCCCTAAAATATGCCACAGCCATTCTCAGCAACAGTGAGGTCCTGGGCTCCTCCAGTGATGAAAGCTGAGTTCCCATCAGGAAATCCAACACGACAATTTTCTCCATAAGGCTGAGCTCTGGGTCATCTTCCCTTATGGAGACAGGAAGTGATACTCAAGATGAGGACCAGAGTTCCCCTAAATTGAACCACAGTAATTCTCAGTGTTAGCAAAAGTCCTGAGATCCTCCAGTGACAAGAACAGCCAAATTTATCAAGAAAGTCAGCATGACGAGGTCCTCCAGTGGAATAGCCCAAGAGAACTGGCAGCTTCCAACAACTTCAACTGCCTCTCCAAACAACTTCACAAACAGCCTCTCAACACGTTCTCCATTTGTGCCTCTTACACTGCTGGCAACAATCCTCAGGTGGGTTCCCACACCCAGTAGCAAACTACTTCAATTCACCTGGGCATAACAAGTTGACCACCCCCTAACAATTCACTACAGTTCTTATAGGTAAGTCCATGATCTTTGAATCTGTGCAGTTGATCGAAGCCAGAAAAATGTATTTTTGTCTTAGGGAAGCCTCAACATCTGATACCAAGGTGATAGCCTAGCTGATGTTTTGGGATCCTGCAGTCAGGCAAAACAGAATTAAGAGTGAATAATACTTCTCATTTGTTGAGTACTAAGTGTAAGCTTGGCATTTTAGTATATATCATTTCTGATCCTTATAATAACCTTCCAAGTTAGGATTTATTCTTCCTTTATAGTTTTGGCAAGTTTAGTTCAAAGAGGTAGAGTGCATTTCTCAATGTCACATAGCTAATAATAGAGATTTTTTCAATTCTAAAGTCTCTCTTCACACACAGCACTTATATTTGTGATCTAGCTATACTGGCTTCCAGGCTTATTTTACCTTTTATTGCGTCATTGCAAACTGCTCTCAGAATCACTTTGCTTCATTAATTTTAAAGGTTCTTGCTAGTTAGCATTTATACAAATTTAGATAGTGTCTTCTGGTGAATCTTCTTTGGGTGATCCAGTTTTTACCATACTGTCTATTAGAAGCATGCTCACATATATCCATTACCTCTGTACCAGGAATAACTTGGCTCCTTTTGTTACCTCTGACCTAATGTTTCTGAACTGACATCTCCCAAGATTTATTGAGATTCTATAGCTTTCTATCACTACATTGACTATAATTAGTTGGTGACATATGATGATTTATTGTTGGAGATTTCATTAAAAATTTACTTTGTGGAGAGGGGACTAAAAGGTGAGTGTTAGAATTTCAGATTTACAACTTTTGTTTTGCACCACTTCACATATCAAAACTGCCTTTGGGATCACCAGACACCTTGACATTATGGAATATATCATCCTGCCTTTGTATCTTCAAGAAAAACTAAGCTGTGCAGCGATGTGAGATTACTGATGATGTCGCATTGTCAAATTACCTCTTCTGATTAGGCCCTGGTCAATTTGTAAGTATATAAGCAATGTAGAAGCACACAAAATATAGATTAGACAAAGAAAAGAAATGGGAAAACTGATAATGATTTCAGAAAGACAAAAACAAAGAATTGGAAGAGAAAACCCTGGACTTTCAGTGGATGAGGAACAAGTGAAAACAATCTATCTCCCTCTGGTCAGGTTGGTAGTTAGAACAAAGATCAGCAAAAACCATCACCTAGAATGAGTTGTCAGTATGCCCCATGAATGAGTCTGAAGAATATAAGTGAGATTCTCACACTGTGACAGATTTTGGAGAGAAGGTAGAGAAGAGGGGGACCTATTAAGAAATACGCAGAAGTTGGTAGTGTCCGAAAAAGCATCAACGTGAACTTTCTCTCTCACTTGTTTTGTCACCTAGTTGAACCATACCAGGAATGGCAACTTACATTGGTAACATGAGATAGTTTTTAGTGATTTTTTTGCTAGTGTTCTTTTTTCACTTTAGGTCATACATTTCTAAATACCTTTTTGGGCAAAGACTTGTTTTTTTCAATAGCTTTATCATAGTGCCTTTGATATACATAAAACTGCCTTGTTGCTCCTTGCCATAGAGAGGATGTTGCTGGATTTAAATATACATATACACTGGTCAGACCATCACCATAATTAGGGTAATAAGTAGGATATCAATTGCACCCTTAGCTCCTTCCTCTCCTCTCCTTTTTTTGTTGCTAACAACACTTGAAATGTATTCACTTAAGAGACGCCACACTTTATTATCCATTCCTCTTTAGGCTGTTTCCATGCATGGCCTCTGTGCATCAGGGACTAGGAGGTGCACACGGCACGTCTAGATCTGTCTCTCTGAGATTTTGTTTTCACTTTTGGGGGTGTTGGTTTCTATGTATAAATTTAATTTGGTTTTTTTGCATGTACTTTAATTTAAAAGCACCTTTTCATATTTAGAATTTCCCTCCTCATGACTGTGATCACATTGATTATGCCTCTGTGTTGTGGTCCAAAGCCCTCACCACAGCACATTTTAATTGCAATCAGCCCTTGATGTGGAGTTCATTTTGATGTTTAAATATTGCTATCTTTATAGAATATCCACCAGTGAATTTCTTTGCCTTAGCTCACTGATTTCTTTTTAGTTAGAAATAATCTTTCCAGATTATTATGTGATAGAATGGAAAATTGAACAAAGTAGATCTATACTCTGTGCTATGATCTTTTTTGTCCATATCTCCTATTAGACCGAACACCTACAGATAACTAAATGTCCCTGCCTTAATCTTTTCCCAGTGTGAAGCATAATCCCTGTGCTGTACAGTTTCTAGTATTATTGTGTTGAATAAATATATGAGTGAATTCTAATTTGGTTTTTTTAATCTTATACTTTTGTATTTTCTGGCAATAAAAAATAGAGATTTAGATTTCTAGTAGATTTATGACTTACAGTGAAGAAATATTGATTTAATAATTTTTATCCTGTTTAGAATTCAGTTATTAATAAGATATATTCAACAACTTGCAGTATCATTGCTTTTTGATTGTTAATGTTGTTCATTGTTCCTTAGCAATTGTTTTGAATGTAATGGCAATTTAAGGTTCCTTCGTATACAAGTCGAAGTTCTCTTTATGACAAGCTTAAGAGCAGGAAGGAGGCAAGGAACTTCAGTATGTTGGAACATTTACCAGATACCCATTTTTTCTCAAATATATTTTAGTTTCTGTGTTTTGCAAGAAATAAAACTTACTCATTTTCCACTAAAAACTCAGAGCTTATTAAAGGGAGAATAAGAATTGAACAGGGAAAAATCTTCCATATGGAAGATTCTTAAAGAATTATAAGAAGCTATATAATCATACATACCTGAACTTCAACAGGATGGTGAGTAGTGCATATCTAAAAGTTATGTGGGATTTTTGTAACTTTTGCTTAATTTGGAATTCTAGCAATTTATAAACTTATGTGTCAGATTTATACATTTAATGTGAGTTATCTATCTATTCTGCTGAAATTGTTTGCTCTTCTCAAGAGAATATTGAATTAGATAAGTCACTTTCTCCCGAATTTTATGGACAGTATTCTTGCTAGGATCCACCTCATACTCTATAGATCTGCTTTCATTTATTGGGTTCCCACCACTACCCCAGTAACAGTTACTGGGGCTGCCACCAGAATGTTCAGAAATGCTGGTTGCCACCAGTATTTCAGAGACGTTCCAGAAGTACTGTTCTGTGAAACATTCTTTAGAACCTAATAGGTATTTTCTCATTCCAAAATCTAGGAAGAAATTCAATATTTAATCAAAGCAAATGAATGAGGAAGATGGGAGTAACCTATCTTAATATAGTAGAAAATGCAGGCTAATTGAACTTGTGCAAGGCAGCATAATCCTTTGAGAACAAGCACTATGATTGAAACTAGAGTCATTTTCTTTGCAATTGATTGCTAGAAATCAAGAACATTCCTAAAATATCAAAGAAATTGCAGGAGAGATAATTTGAGTCTCTTCCCTCTTTATATACCTGCCAAGAATTCTCTACAACCCTACCAATTATAGAAGGATCAGAATGTATACAGGAAATATATGCCAACTTCAATTCATTTGCTCAGTGCCAAGAAGTCTTACACCTATGGCGGGAGAGGACTGGGCAAATAGAGCCGCATTCATCATTGTTGTAGAACTCTGCCAATGTTTCAGTGGTGCTACAGGGAGCTGTAAGTCATGTACCAAATTAAAATATTGTGGGCTTCATTGGTGTATGCAAAAGTAAGCTAAAAGCTAAGTGGCATCAGACCAAGGGTGGAAGATAGTTGACACTGAATTTTTTTCTTCTTTTGAATGTTGTTCTTTCAAGCAGAGTAGGGATAAAGGAAGTCCCTGTGGTTAAAAGATGCTTATTTCCACATTCCCGTTTCTCTTTTGAGTGGAAGGCTTTTGCAGAATATGTTTCACTGAAACCCTTGAAAGAAAGTGACATGTTACTACATAGGAAAACAAAGATAGAGTCTGCTTAGTAATAACTATAAAGCCAGGGCTTGATCTGCTTGTAGATAATTTGTGGCTTATTTTAAATCCTCTGCCATTTTTTCCCCCTCACTGTTCCATTTATCTAGTGATTGCAACCCTAAAAAAACCAGTAACTGCTGAACATTGATGAATTCTGGTTTTTAAAATTAACTAGAAGAAAGCACGTATTTCCAAAATGGACATATTGATGCTAGCTGATGTTTATTTAGTGATCATTATTGCAAAATATTCAGTGCTTTAAATTCAGTGCTCACAGAACACTCACAGTGTTATGACCACTGTTATTACTGCTCATTCGTATGTAGGTAGAGGCTTAGGTAGTCAGGTAATTTGTCAAGGTCTTGGTCATGGCAGACCCAGGGCGTGAGGTTATTAGTTAGATTGCCTGTTGCTGGGGCCACACACCTGACTCCCACAATTTAAGTGAGGAAATGGTTTATTAAGTTTGTAGCTTCAGAGGTTTAACTCCAGAAGTGGGTGGGTTCCAGGTACAAATCTCATGGGACAGGGTTGTGGCAGGATTCATGACAAATTAGAAGAAGTCAGATGATTGCCAAAGAATAAGGAGCAAGATTAGATACAGCCTCCAAGGGCGGGAATCTATGACCCATCCTGGTACAACCAGACATGTTCTAACCCGCGGAGCATCCCTTTGCTACTTTTCCTTTGTCTTGTGGCACTGAGCATTGAAGCCAGTGCCTTAGCCCTGACTTCTTTTTTTAGTGTTTTGTTTAAAACCAGATTTCACTAAGTCACTGAATAGCACAGGCTGGAGTGTAACTTGGAATGCTTCCGTAGCCTCCCAAGTTGCTGGAGCAGCAAGCATGTGCAGCTGTGCTCAGCGCAATCAAGGCAAGCTGGCAGACACTTTTTTTGAAATTTGAAAAACATTTATTTACTTATTTATTTATTTATTTGGTACAGGTCTTGCTATGCAGCTTGAACTTGTAGTGATCCTCCTGTCTCAGCCTCCCTAGTGCTGGGATTACAGGTATGTGCCACCACTCCTGGTTGCAGTGGCCAGCACCGCATGCCTGGGGCTCCAGGGCCCACACAACTTGTGGTATTGGGGATCGAACTTCGGTCCTTGCGCTTGCCAGGCAAGCACTTAGATCACCTAGCTATCTCCTCAGCTGTGACAGTCACTATTAACTCTCAAAGTCTACTTTTTGTCAACTTGATAACTAAATACGTCCCTTTAATAATCTCCAAAAATAGACAATAGTAGATCCATAATTCCACCAAACACGAACAACTTTTCTGTTGGACAACAAAAAGTATAATAATCTCTTCTCTAAAGTCTCAAAAGTTTCAGCATTTCTCAAAAGTTCAAGTGAAAGCTTCCTCTGAGACTTAACTGAATCTCCAGAAAATTCGGGAAGTTGTGTAGTACCAAGGTAACTCCAAAAGGAAGAAATAAAGAAGTAGAGAAGATATAACCAGATGAGAGAACACCCCAGCAGGACAGACATGAGTCATACAGCAACATGTGTAGCACCTGGAGACCGGGGTGGTGAGATGCGAGTCGCCCAGCGCGTGGGTGGCCCCACCATGGCCACTCTGGTTGCAGTCTACAGGCCTCTCACTTGGGTGGCTCCGCCCACTGCCTCCAACTCGCTCATTCTACAGTGAGATCAGCGACTTCATGGGTTCTCCGTAGCATCTTCGCCATCATTCCCACATTACAGAAGTTCATCGTGCTCTTCTGGAGCACTGAACCTGAGCGCTAAATCTGACAATATTTAGTGTACACAGCAGATTCAGAACAAGATTAGGATTCAAACTTCTCCTTTATCCAGTTTGGTATTAGTAAGAGTACACAATATGAAGGCATAGCAAACTTGCTGGAAATCTGTAAAAATGAAATCAACAGTATTTAATTCAGGTAATAAAATATAATTCTTAGATACTACGTTAAGAAGGCCGAAGATGCATTTCTAATTATATGTCTTAATTAGATGTAGGATATTTATAAAGCAGCTTATCAAATTATATGTAAATTTGTTCCTTTGGAACAATTTTCCTATGTAAGCATTATTAGCTCAGCATAAAATGCTTGCTGTTATCAAAATTGGCTGTAGTAAAATTCTGTGTTTGAATAAGTAGCCTCATTTTTGTAGATCACTTTGCAGTTTTTCATGGCTGCTGCTGTAGTGCACAGCTTTCATTTTGAATATTTTGAATAATAATCCATAGGTTTATAATCTCTTATCTGTAACTTCTCAGTTCAAGTGTGTTTCTGATTTTATATTTTAGAAGGGTAAAATATATATATGTGCTTCACATTCTGTGACATTCCAGTAAGGGGTTTGGGGCAGTACTCAGGTTTATTGACATTTCTTGATGCTTACATGAGATGAAGATCATAAGCAGTTTCTTTTCATCTTAGATCAGGTTTTGCTGACATTAATTTTTAATACATTTTTGGATATTAGAATTACAGAAATAGGTTATAAACCTGTAGTATTAAATGTCATAGTTAAGTTTTATTGTGGTTATTGCAAGCCAGACATGTTATGTGATTTAACCTTTGCAATTCTTTGAAGAAGGTGATATTATTAATTTCATTTTTTAAATGGGGAGCAATTCCAGAGAAATTAAGAAGCATACATACAGATGCATATTTCTAGTAAGGAAGTGTCAGAATAATATTTAAACTAAGCTTAGTTAGACCTTAAAGCTGGGGTGAAAAATTACTGCATTTCCCCATAATATATTTAAGCTCTCTGATTTGTAGCCTAGAAAGTCTTAGGTCAGCCCAACATGAATTAAAGGAAAAGGTAGCAGGTCAACAATGAATATACCAAATCCATCATGGTCTTAGTACCAACAACTATTTGACATCTTTTGCAGGACATTACCATTAGATTAATGTGCTTTGAGTATTGTAGGCTTTTTAAATACCATCTCTATGAATGAGATATTTCTTTGGGAGAGGGATAAGGCATTTGTCTAGACAGACAGAAAGGCAGTCAGACAGACAGACCATACTTGGAAAAGATATAACGAATACCATATGGATGGCACTGTGTTTCTGAAGAGAAATTGGTGGCTGTTAGGAAAAGAAGGTATGATTAATGTGGAACAGAACAGACTCCCTTGAAATATTCATTTTTTATGATGAAATATTCATTTTTTTATATTTGAAGATGAAGTTAAAAACAGTATGAAAATGTCATTTACCTTTTTCAACAGTAGGTTGTTTTAAGTTTACCACCTGCCTGGTATATCCTAAAAGTTGGACTTAAAATATGAATTCCTGTCCCAGTTTGCAAAATTTCTAGGTTTTATATCTCAGACTTAGAATCATGATTCTGTGTTTCCCTCTACATACTATAGTACTTCTCTCTGTGGCGCCAGTGGGCCCTGCGCTAACTCAGGTGATCCAGAGAGTCCATGGATGTTCTTGCCCAGCTTACTCCCACACTGACCCTGCGGACTTTAAGAGACCAGGAGATGCAGTGGAGATAGGGATTCCATGATAATAACAAGGAGCCTTGCAGTTTTTACCTTTCCTTTTTGAGTTTCTTCTTTTATTATTTTCATTATTAGGGATTGATAGTTCAGTCTATTTGCTGCTGAAGAGAGCACAGTTCTGGGATTGGCCCAGGTGCTTTCCACTGAGGCTTATTGCCTGCTCTACTTTAAGTTTTTATTTAGAGACAGTGTGGTAGTTACAGCATCAACTTGTTTATTTGGGGCATCCACCCAAGGCATTGATGAAATATACTTCTAGGTGTTTCTGTGGGTCATGGAAGCATGATTTTGGGTGCTATGAAGTTTCTGGCCCTTTTCCTGGCTGGAACTGTTTCATTGTAATTCTTCCCAGCCACTGGAACCTTCACAGCTTTGCTGAACCATGCCCTTCTGCTGTGATGTCTTCTGTGTTGGTGTCTTCCAAACATGCATGTGATCTCTTGAAAGCATGAGCTAATGTAACTCTATCCTGTAAGTTATAGTTTTGAAGTATGGCATGAGAAAGCTGACTATACAGATGGAGACCCACTAAATTGCTTTCACCCTTGATCCTCCTGTCTCAGATCCCTGTGGTCTAAGATTACAGGTGTGAACTCCTAGCTTCTGCCTTAATTCTTTAGTGTTTTCACCTTGAGATAAGTCACTACCATCTGAGAAGTCTGGCTGATATACTGGGAGGAACCCCATACTGGCCACATAGAAAAAGACCAATTTCTGGCTAGCTGTCTGCTGTCCAAATCTTCTCGCTGATGTGCCACGCATGCATCATGTGTATTACCTTCAACATTCTTACTGAACCACAACATCTGATTACTTCTGTGTGAAGTGCCATCTGATGAAGATTGGGTGGGAGTTCCCAAGAGACACCTGCTTAGCTGAGGCCAGACACACAGAAGTGTGAGAGATAATAATCTATGGAAAACCACTAAATTTGCTGGTATAGATCCAAAAACAGGTTTGTTGTGAAGAGGGAGATAATGTGTGATATTCCTCAAATGACGTTGAACAGCTGTTTTATTGTAATTGTTTTAAAAATCTAGAAACCAAAGCCTTTCCCTGTAATATCCTCAGAGGTTTCATTATAATTTGCCATTGTGAGGAGGCTAGTGATCAAGCTGCATTCTCTGGTTAACTACAAGGGGTGACTGCTTATGCTTGGCTGACATCCAGGATGGTCATCTTTTTACCTGCGGGAAGAAGTTGTATAATTCTGTCTTTTGCTCACTCATGTTTATTTTTTTCATGAGTTTTCAACTGAATGAAATTGTATGCAATAATAAGCCTTTATTATCAACATGTCTCTTATGTAGACCTCTAATGTATTTTCAATCTGGACAACAGGGCCGTTTCTGTGTCATTATAGCCTCTCCACCTGGCTGAACACTGTAGGGGAAATAAGATGTAGATTCTGAAGAGGTGACAGCAAGAGTCAAAGAACAGCTTCTTGATAATTGGGACAGACTGCCAGAGTGAATGCCAGAGAGAAATTGGTTCACTGGAGGGACTACAAAGGAGATAATCAGAAAAGAATAAAGTAGAAGGAGTGGAGCGGAGAGGAAAGAAGGATCTGGAGTTAGAATGCTGCTGCTGTCAGTTGAAGGGTACTTGGGAGGAGTCAAGGGGCAGAGAAAGAAAAGACTAAGCATTGTTAGGACCGCAACACTAAATGTGTCTATTCTTTCCCTCCGGAAGTAATTCTAGCTTTATTCAGTATATTTCTTGCTGGAAAAAAAAAGATGAGCTGGACTATATTCTTAATGTTACACCTTTTTATATTCTAACGGCATTTTCAGTAATGTCTGTTTTCTCCTGTAACTCTTCAAATTTCCTAAGTGCCATTGTCTCATGAAATATAGACACTTTTAATGACTTACTAGCAGAGCAACCAGAAAAATTTAATGATATTTTACAAATAGTACTGAAGAGAAAGTTACATATTCCAATATTGATCGATTCTCTAAAATAATAACTCAAGTTTTCCTACAATTTTATGAAAAGTCTATATTTTCCCTAGCTGTACATATATTGTATTCTCAGGAATGTTTTATGTAATTATATTATCCTTAATATTTACAGACTTACTGTAGAGTTTTAAACTAGACAAATGAAAGCCCTTGAAGAAAAGAAATTTATATTTAAATGCAGCAAAATAAATATATTTCCTGAAGCTTGGGATGTTGTTAGGTAATTTCAATAAATTATTTATGTGTCTGAGTTCAGGAATTATTTAATTTATCATTATATTTTATTTTAATTTATCACTGGCTAGGTTCTTTAATAATCCTTTGATTTACTAAGATTCATTTTACAAAAATAAAGTCTGTTTTTCATGATTTTCCTATAAAAATTGAGTGTGTCTCTTATGATACCTTTATTTCTTGCTGAGACTTTGACCATTCATTTGTTATGAGAAATAATGCTTTTTAGAAGTGACAGAAGTAAAAAAAAAAATTGACCCCCAACTGAGATTCATTTTGTAGTCTTTTTTCACTTTTCAGAAAAATTTATGAGTTACAAGTAAGGCAGTGTGCAGTCCAGTTTCACTAAGAAGCATGTGAAGTTCTCAGGTTGAGAAATTTGTGTCTTTTATCCCTCATAAATTGCTGTCATTTTAGGGAAGTGGCCCTTATACTGGCATTATGTGTAAGATTGACCCACAATTTTTTTTTTTTATTAAAACAGGTGCTTTAGCTCCACAAAAGTTTTGCTAAATCAGATTCTCCAAGGTAAGCAATCCTCACAGGTAATTTCAATTCATATAAATATAGTTGAGTCTGAGAATCTCAAAGACAGATGGCAGGTTGATAGATGATGGGATATAAGCTTAAGCACAGAAAAGCTGTGAGAAGAGAATACTTAAGAATCTTTAATTGAAGGAGGATAAGAGTATTTTCAATTTCTGCTAAAATTGTGAGATTTTCTATGACAGTTTTTATGTCCTCATTTGTCCTAATAGTGTCTCCAGTTAATTTCCACTGCAGTGGTTCTGAACTGCAGTACATTTCTGACTGTCATAAATATGCTACTGATATATATATATATATATATATATATATGCATGCTACTGGTATCTAGTGGGTAGAGGCCATGGATACAAGGAACTCCCACAGTGCATAGGAGAACCCTTTTATTAGTCATACTTCTCCAGAGAAACAGAAAGTCTATGATCTCCAAGCTTACAAAGTGAGACAGAAAGAGTTTCCTTTTTTATTTATGCCTTTCTCAGATGGGATGAGATTTATCCATTTTAGGGGGTCATTTGCTCTGCTCTTTTAAATGTTAATCTCCTCTATAACACCACACAGATGCAGAATAATGTTGGAACAAATGTCTGGACATTCTGGGCCTGGAGAAGTTGACATACCAAGTTACCTCCCACAGCTGCCCACAACCAAAGCTTAAGTAGCCCAAATGTCACTAGTGCCAAGGTAGAGAAGCTGTAATCCTGTGAAGTAGGACATATTTTTATTTACTATTATATATATGTATGTATGTATATATATATATATATATATATATATATATGGTACAGGGTCTGCAGTGTCTCACTACACAGATCGGACTTATAGTGATTCTCCTGTTTTCAGCCTCCCAAGCACTAGGATTATAGGCTCACCCCACCACATTCAGTATCAATGGCTGGCTCAGCATGCCCTGGGATGGATCCAGCATGTCTTGTGGTGCAGGGGGGAGGACTGAACACTGGTCTCTGAAGGACAGCATTCTTTTTTTTTTTTTTTTGTGCAACTGGGGATTGAACTGAGGCCCTTGCACTTGCAAGGAAAGTGCTTATTCTAGTGAGCCATCTCCCCGGCCCAGGACAGCATTCTTAAGATAAAACGTATTCTGAGGTTCAGCACTGATAAAGGTAAGACATGGGCAGACAGAATAGAAGAAGATATGACCTGCATGGACCTCAAGGAAGCCATATGGAGCTTGACAGCGTGGGATGAGAAAAACTGGGCATGATGAACAGTAGAGACTTAAAAGAGCATTTGCTTTGGAATAGTGTTTTGCTAAAAGTATTGGTTTTTGTATTGGTTTGCATTCTCTAGAGAAAAAGTTATAGATAGATAGATAGATAGATAGATAGATAGATAGATATTGATAGAAATTGTTATGGTTTGTGTCTAATTGTCCCCCCAAAGCCTCATGCAATCATGGGCAGCTTCTAGAGTTTGTGATTGATTCTTGATCTAGTGCTGGGATTGTGGGTGTGGATGCTGAACCCATCCTGGGGCAGGTAATCTCCATTACAAGAGAAGGAGGGGAAGGAGGCTAGCTAACAGCAATAGCTGCTGCTCTTCCCTTGGATCTTTGCTGTTTTTCAAAACTATGAACAGTTGCACTCTGCCATGTGCCACTCTACCCAGCCAGCTGGGTATGGACTGAGACCTCCACTAACTATGAGCTAAATAAACCTTACCTTCCTTATTTTTGGGTGTTGGGTGTTTTGTGCCAGAAATAAGAGAAAAGTAAATGAGACATAGGTATGTATTATGGACAGACAGACAGACATCAACTATACAGGTTCAGAGATTGGATAGTCCATAATGTTTGGATGAGCCTGAGAATCCAGTGGCTTCTGAATCTAAGAAATCTGGAAGCCTCAGAATGAGAGGAATCAAAGATCAGTTGTAGTTCAAAATAACTAACAGCCACTCTAGATGTTCCTTGCATACTGGATGTTGTAAATCTGTATTAAAAAATCTGAAGCAGCTGAATTCTGATGCCCTTTAGCAATGACAGCAAAATATCCACCTGCAAAGCAGATTGGAGCTTTTCAAATGTAACCAAACTTCCTCCTTCCCACTTGAATCCACCGGGGTGACAAGCTGATTGAATGATCCCACTCACAATCAGGGCAGATCGTCTCTCAGTTTGCCAGCCAGTAATCTCTGGAATCATTGTAGATGCATCTAGACTAGTGCTATACTAATCTGTGAGGCATCTCTTAACTTAGATCAGTGAGGGAGGACCTTTTAGAGCTTTTGATGACAACAAACAGCCTGCTGAGCATGTGTGCCACAAGTTTGTCACCACTGAGACAAGTGGAAAATTAAGATTACATATTAAAATATTAATATAAGATATAACTATTGTACACAGTCTGAGAAGATAGGTCAAATTTAATATCATCATTTAGACAGTATATTTCTGCCCTTGTGAGATACCCTGCCATTCTTGAACCTTGAAAACTAAAAGTGCAAGACAGAAGTATAAATGAGCCAGTGAGAGATTAATGGTAAATTATTTGTTCTCACAACCTAGATTTTGAGAGGAAATTATAGAGGAAATCACATTTGTTGCTTTTCCAGGATGGTGAGAGGGCTGAAGCACGTGGAAGATGAGGCTTCTCAATGTAAGTGAGGGGTATTGTGAAGACTCAGTGATTTTTTTAATTTATCTATTGAGACTCATTGTGTAGTTCACAATGGCTTTAAACTCACTGTGTACCCCAGACTAGCCTCAAACTCATGGCAACCCTCTTAACTCACCACCCAAACGTTGAGATTATAGGTGTGTATCATCATGCCTAGCTAAAACACCATGATT
>NDGN011471142.1:0-10457 GCA_002564285.1 Tympanoctomys barrerae | reverse complement strand
CTATAAGCAGATAGGAATTTACAGTTACTTTATTTATTTATTGGCGGAACTGGGGATTGAACTTAGGCTCTTGCACTTGCCAGGGAAGCACTTATTTTACTGAGCTGTCTCCCTGGCCCCAACAGTTACTTTAAAAAGGAAGGACATATCATGAAACTCAAAATGACAGGAAACCTAAATTATAATCCTGGCTACTAAATCAGTGCATTGCCTTAGAAGACATTGTCATTCTTTTGTCCTTTGTTGTACTGGACTTTAAAAAGAAGGAGTGCGTTTCAATAATGGGTTTCAAACTTTTAGATGGTTGCATCAGAGGAGTTGTGATAGCTCAGAGGCTACAAATGGATAAAGAAGGAGATTTGGCAAAGAGCTAAGAGTTTGGATGCTGGAGTTCTACGAGGATTTGGTCATTTCATTCCACTGGATTTTATCTGAAAACGAAATAAAGAGTTACAAATGTAAAGCCATGGCAGCAGATCTCTGCCAATGGAAAGAGGCCTACCATTTAAATTTTAGAAGGTCACAAAGAGACTTTGGGTTTTGATATACATTCTGATTTTATGAAATCTGATTTCATAGAAGTTGATATATTCTACTCTAGGAACTCACATGTCTGATCAATTGCATGACATGTCATGTAATATTAATGTTTAGAATTCAATCAAAGTTCTTATAATTTCTAGTTTAGAATTTTTGTAAGATATATTAATTACATTACTCATAAATGACTTATTTTTATTACAGTATAAACAATTTTTTGTAAATACAAATTTCATTTAAATATTAAGTATTTGAAAATATTTTAAACACCATAGTTTAACAAACTAGTGCTAAGAAAATAAAGCATCATTAATGGTATATTTCATTTTTGCTTGGTCTTAGAGAATAAAATCATAGCTTCATGAAATGTGAACATATGCCTCTAACAGGAGTAGGAATTGCATGTAAAACAGTTATATAATCAAATTTAATTTATGTCTTTATTCATTGGAGTCTTATTTTGTATGTTCATTGAGATTTTGATGAACTTTAACACAGATCGCCACAAATAGCTTACTATGAGGGCAGTTCCAATCACATTATAGGTGTTGGATGAAATTATTCTTGTTTCTCTCCCCCTCTCTGTTTTTCCCACTTTCAATTTTATGTTAAAATTACACTTTCATACAAATTTAAAATTTAGTTCTGTCATGAAATTTGTTCTTCCCTTATTTTATATTTTAATACTTTAGACTTGATGGAATTCTGTAAAACCAACTGTAAGAGTAGGATCAGGAAACTGAGAATAGAAGGAAACTCTCTCTCTCTCTCTCTCTCTCTCTCTCTCTCTCTCTCTCTCTCTCATCCAGTGAATGCTCACATGTAAAATGCACCAAACACTTTTTTGCGGGGGTTGTGTGGCCCACTCAGCCCTCCATGGGGCAGGACTGGCACAACATGTGGTGCCTGAAATCGAACCATGGTCACTGCACTTGCCTAAGCTTGCCTAAGCAAGCACTTTAGTCTTCTGAGCTATTGTGCCAGCACAACACCAAACATCTTTATTAGCTGAATATGTATTTTACCTTTGTATATTACTTTTTCTATAGCGCTTTCTTTTTCTGCACCCTAGTGAAGGGATGTTATAATAATCTCCATTTTATAATTGAAGTGAGCTCAGAAACTGTCAGCTAACTCAGCAGAAATCATACAGTAAAGAGCAGAGAAAGGATTTGAAAAGTAAAGAGCTCTAAATCCAGAGCCTGAACTGTTGGCCATGAGGTAATCAGCAGGATTACTCAGGTTATAGCCTTGAAAGAACTGAAAAGATTTACTACAGCTTAGAGAAAACATTCTCTAAAAGCTACACACACGTAACCATTGCTTTCATGTAGGCCACGTTAGTCCTTACTGTCTATTTTCCAAAATCCAAATCTAGGAGGTTTGGCTCAGCATCCATATAATTTTCATCATATTAAACACCATGAGGCCCACAAGCATCTTCAGCTATTGCCTTGAATATGTCCCTTGGGGGAAAAATTCCTTTATTTGAGAGGACTACACTTAAATACATCATCAGTAGTTAGAGTAAGAAAATTATAAAATTCTCTTAGGATGACAGAAATTGCAGATGTGGATTTAAGCATGAATAACAGTTACTTTGAAAATATGAACAAAACCGAAGAACAGTCTTCTACCTTCCTTAAAACAGCGACATAAAGGGCTTATGGTGCTGATTATATATATATATATATTTTTTTCATTGTTACAGTTCTTTCTCTTGCTATAAATATACTTACTGGTCATGGAAAGAAAGCAAAAGTTCCTTTACAGCTAAAGAAACCGTGATTGGTGTTAAAATGTGAGAAAGTTAAACTAGAATTCAATGCTCAGGACCAGTGAGATAGCTCAATGGTCTAAAGTACCTGCTTAGGCAAGCTTAGGCAAGCACGCAGTGACCACAGTTTGATTCCCCGCACCACACGCCATGCCAGCCCCACCCGCAGGGTGGACTGAGCCAGCAACAGAAAAAGAATTCCATGCTCAAATTTCCAGGGTTTAGATAAACTTCTGGTTCCATATTTAGGAGTTAGCTTGCACATGTTTATGTACTGAGATTAAATAACAAAAAAGCCAGTCCACAAAGACCACTCCTGAGTGGATATTCTCAGTGTGTTAACTTTGAGAAATATCAAAAAGATCTTCTCTCATAATCAAAGTTGAGTAAATTCTGTTGTTTCACAAAACAGAGTTTCAATGCGAGTTGAAGTTTATTTAATACATGAGGTAATATTAAAAATACTATGGCCAATATTATTGAGTGCTAAATAGTTTTCTAAATGTTCTACATTTTTAATTCTCTGTGTCTTCACACAAATCACTGTCCCGATATCACTAATGGAGAAATCAAGATACTAAGTGACCGGCCAAAGCTCCATGACTTGCATGTTACACATCAGCGATTCTGATTCTTGGTTTAACCAGAGGCTGTATATTTAAGAAGTCATATTCTTATTTCATTCACAAATCATGATGGATGCAAAACAACTGAATATATTTAGGGAAGAATTCATTTAAATTTCCATAATTCAGTAGATACCAATTGTGGGAAATTAATATATTTATTTTGATCTCAGAGCTGAAAGTTATGATCATGTACTATTTTTCTCACTACAGAAATACCTGGTCCACAGTTCAAAGATATAAATGAATGAGTTAAGTTAATGTAGATTCTAGAATTGCTCTTAAATCATCCTATTATCATTCATGTTTATAAAAAACTGTCTCAAAAATTACATGGATATTTACAGAATCATACAATGAGCCTTATATTTTATCATTTCCATAGGGAAAGACATATATAAAAATGAAATAATTGACAGGTAAATTAAAATTTATAATATTGCAAATAGAAAACAATAAACCCCACTAATGAAAATCATGAAATAAATGTAAGTTGTAAAATAACTTATTATTTCTAAAGCTACTGTGTCAATACTTTGACACATTACCTTTATAGAAAATGACTTATTCCTGGACTAGGGAGATAGCTTGGCAGTTTAAGCACCTGCTTGGCAAGTGCAAGGATCCAGGTTTGATCCCTGTTACCGCACGCATGTAGGCCCTGGAATCCCATGTGTACTGTATCAGACACCGTAACCGGGCGTGGTGGTGCACATCTATAATGCCAGCACTGAGGAGGCTGAGACAGGAGGATCACTATGAGTCTGAGTTGTGTAGTAAGACCCTGTACCAAATAAATAAATAAATAAATATTTAAAAATTAATAACTTATTCCTGATTTATTTCAACATACTCAAGTTGATCAGTAAAACTTATCATGCTCTGGGAAAATCATATAGATTAATTAAAAGATAAAGAAAAATTAGGACTGTGAATACAGTTATTACCCATTCGTATCAGAATCAAGACTATTTTCTGTTGTTGGAAGTGGTTTTGTGAGTGAAGGTTTCAAAATATGATATAAGTTATTGACAATGATTTCAAATTTAACTATTGTATGACTGAAAAAGAAGAGATTGAGAACCAATTTTAAGATAATTTATAAATAATAAAACTGTGATTAAGTGTCATAGATAATAAAACTAACAGAAAGACATAATTGCAATGGGAACATTCTTACCTGGCCTTTACTTTTGTTTTGAGCCAAAGGGGTCACCCTAATAAACATTCAGATGGACTCTGAACAGGCACTTGCTATTAGAAAGAAAAACTTCCTATTCTTGACACATCTATACCTGTACAAATTAGTAATTGCCTCTAAACGTTCTTCTTCAATGAACAGCAAATAAAACCTAATTCAAACAAGTAAACTCCAGCAGGTCTAAGCAGGTAAGGATATGCATGCATATGCATGTCTATGCCTGAATATTTATTTATGAGAGTTCTAAGCTAAATATAACCCAGGAATGGACAAGATAGGACATACAGTCTCCCAACAGCTATTTCAATGTGATAATCAGACATGTACATAAGAAACATCAATTTTCAACAATATTTGAAGGTGGTGACAGTGTGGGGACTAGATATGAAAGCAAGCAATTTTAGGGTTTTCACTTTTAGAAGTTTGTGTTGTGCTGCGTTAACCCATTAGCACAGGCAAATGAATTTCCGGGGCAGAAAATATTTCTACTTAAATGGTGTTTGTAACTGAAAGTACTGGCACACAAGTTTATATTGAATTCATATCCAATAGGGAGGTGTACAGATCAGAAAATTTTTGCAGGAACATAGTAAAATAAAGATCAATATTATCTAGGTTGTTTTATTGATCTTAACATGATCCAAAAGTTGAAATTCTTTTTTTTTTTTTTTTTTTGGAACTGGGGATTGAACTCAAGCCCTTGTGTTTGCCAGGGAAGCACTTATTCCACTGAGCCATCTCCCCAGCCCCTAAAAGTTGAAATTCTTAATGATTATGGAGGATGTGCCAAATACCTCTGTGTGTGTCTCTATGAGTGGATACCTGTAGTCCGTGGTGCTTTGAAAAAATTCTAACATGGGACTGATGATCTTTTCAATGGTGCTTCCATCTCCTGATGATGTCAAAGAGTGTCATCAGCACCTTCTGGATCAGTTTTAGGTATTAGACTAAAGTTGTGACTCCCAGCAATGGTGTACAATTCTTGGATTGTTAGTGGTATGTCAGATCAATTTATCCCCTGTCTCAGTTACTCTTGTTGCTGGGACAAATACCTGACACTGAAAATGGAGGAAGGAAAGGTTTATCAAACTCACAGCTACTGGAGGTCTCAGTCCATACTTAGCTGGCTCCAAAGCAGAGTGGCACAGGGCAGCAAGCATCCAGTTCATGGTGGCGGAACAACAATGGCAACAGAAAGGGAGTCCGTCTCTCTGTCTCTCTGTCTCTCTTATATTGCATCCAGGCTCTCCGCCCCAGGCTGGGTGAACTACACATACCCATAATCCCAGGAGTACAAAGAACCATAGTCCTAGCCTTGGATCACCCATAATCCCAGTGGATCATGAGTTATTCACAAAATCTAGAAGGCCCCACCCCATGACTGCATGAGGCTTCAGGGAGACAACTAGACACAAACCATAACATCCCCTGAGGTTTTACATGTATGATATGCTTATCTTCCCAGTAGACTTTTCATTTGTCACTCTTAAAATCCAAATTTTAGACAGATTCCTAGGCTGATGTTTTATAGATATCAACTTGTTGAATGCGTGCAATTGGCTCATTTCCAGAAGCTTTGCAAGAAATCCTGCCATCACCAGGGAGCTCCATGAGGTTTTCTGATTCTCATTTAGACCACCTCAGTGCTTGTCTTTTCAAAGAAGATATCATAGAAAATTAGTAGATGGGCAGGACTTTTCTGTGTTTCTTCCAAAGTTATACGGACACAATTTGTTAAACTTTTTTTTTTTCTTCAAAAAACCTTTTGTCTATAGCTCTCAGGTCCAGATTTACATCATGTCCTGGTCAATTTGGCAGACCTGCTGGTGCTGAGCATAAAAGATCTTCTGTGTCTGACTGGTGTGCTTTGTAATAAAACTAACATAGAACAGGTAAAGCACACCATCTCTGTAGTGTTGGATTACTGTAGGGCTTTGATTACTGTCTGCCTTTCATTCATTCATTCATTCATCTTTTTTTTTTTTTTTTTTTTTTGGTAAGGGTCTATAGGGTCTAACTATGCAGATTGCACTTATAGAGATCTGCCTGTGTTCAGCCTTCCAAGCACTGGGATTATAAATGCACCACCACACCCAGTCTCAATCTGTCTCAGCACACCCTGGGGGCAGGGCCGGCACCGCAGGTTGGGGATCGAATCCCAGCTGCTGTGTCTGCCTAAGCAGGTGCTTCAATCTGCTGAACTGTTTAGCCTGCCCTATTTATCTATTTATGTATATCTTTTGGTACTGCAGATTGAATTTAGGACCTTGCACTCCTTGTGCTTGCCAGGCAGGCACTTAAGCTACTGAGCTATCTCCAAGGCCCCACTCTGCCATTTTTTAACCAAGGAACTCTTTGTTCAAGAGTTTCACACCATGTAAGTAGACAGTTCTGCTTTGAACACCTTTGACCTGTATTTCCCAAATTCATCCTCAGCATTCTACACAGCATCAAGGCTCCTTGCAGGCACACAAATCTTGAGGTAGTCAGATGTAATTTTGAGTTCTTGTAAGAAGCATTTTCCAATATTTCTGATGTTGAACATACGGGGCAATTTCATAGCATACCAATCTTCCACAAAAAATAAACCAAACACTTTCTGCTTGGCTCCCTTTTTCATGCCCTGTAAAGTTGAAGTGACACGGTGCTTTCAAAGAGTCAATTCCACTTATTTTAAAACCCATTGATATATGCTGGATGACAAGATTCTGTCTACACTGTCCAGGTGAGAAGTTTACATGTATCAATTCAATTCAGTAAATATTAGGCATGTAGTATATAGATTATTATCTTAAGCATTGAGGAATATTCAAGATAAGTTAAATTGTTCACTTCTTAAAGGGTCTGTTTACATTTGTAAAAACAAATTTAAATCTCATTATTATCTACATAAGGGCTCATAATTGTGCAAAACAGCGTATAGTTTAGCTATTTTAATCAAAAAGCTACTGTGGCATGTGAGAACTCTCTAAACTGGCTTTCCATGTACAATTCCTGTACTTCTTAACCTTGTCATTTCTTCTCACACTTCTACTCCAGGAAGAGTGTAGCATCTCTGGCTACCTGTGATAATAAAATAAAAGCTCAGCCCAGCAAGTTGCCGTCTCTGTTCCAACACCTATCACGCTATAAAGGTGGTTCTTGTTGACTGACGAATACCTGCCACCTGGTGGTTATCACAGCATAACTACTAGGTTGTGTACTTGTTGGGATGGTGCGATTCAGAATTTGACAAACTATGAAATATGAAGGGATATTAGCATGCAAAATTGGTCAAAGTAAAAATTTTAAACATTAACTGCTGACCCCTAATATGGATAAAAATTGGTAGTACAATCATCTTAGCTATACTGTGCATATACTTAATTTTCCCGCTGTTGAATATCATTTATCTTGTTTTTTGAAAAATTTGTAGCATTTCTTTCTTTTGTTATGGTAACAGGTATCAAACTCAGGATCTTGCACTTGCTAAGCAAGCACTTATTCCACTGAGCTATCTCCTCGGCCCATGTGTTTCATTTCTATAATCTTATTTGTTTATATTCTCTTTAAAATAAATTTAAAAATATGAAGGGTATGTTCAAAATATGTTGGAGAGCTAAAACTAGCAAATATCTACTGTAATCTTTCATAATACCTTTTTAATTATAATTCTAAACAGTTATACTGACATGTATCTATTAAACCAACTATAATTGTTAGACAAAAAAGAAAAAAATGCATCACTTTCTCTGTAAAAAAAAAAGGGCATAAGGGCTGGGGAGATGGCTCAGTAGAATAAGTGCTTCCTTGGCAAGTGCAAGGGCCTGAGTTCAATCCCTGGCTCCGCAATAAAAAAAAAAAAAGAAAGAAAAAGAAAAAGAAAAAATATTAAGTTTCTATATTCATCTAAGTTCTGTGTTGTGTCAATTCCTGTTTTTGTTAATTTGCAATAGTATATACTCTATTTTGCAATCTGTGATCTTCTAATGTTAATTAGATCCAACATATCCAATATAAAATATGGTTTAAGTTTTTTAAAAAAGAGAATTATTTAGTGTGTGTTATATGTATTATAGAACACAAAAGGAGTTATCTGCCTCTGTCCATCAGGCCATAGTACCATCGTGCTAGTTGGTGGTACTATGATTATCAATTATAATTCCAAATGTTGATTCCTGAATGTGCATACATGGCCTATAGTTATTCCAAGAAAGACATTTTACCTAACTTTTCACTAAATTTGAGCATGTACTAGTTCCAGGATGATAGCACCTCCAAAAATAGCAGTGTGTTAGCTCTCAGTCTGAATTACCAGTCTTTCTTGGAACATTTAATGATCCTATAGGATAAGCTTCCTTTGAATACTGTGATAATCTGATAAAACCAAGAATCATGCTAGCATCCATCACTTGAATTACCCCTTTCACCCTAAAATAAGCTTTTGATCAGAAGTAATAAAAAGAGCTTATTACAATGGAGGAAAGCATTACAGTGTAAAGCAGATAGCTATCTTGCCTTTGATAAAAGGATTTAATGCAATCTAGCTCGTATCTGCATATATCATAACAGAAACTCGCGTTTGACAGCTGTAGCCATCGAGTTGGCCATTCAACAGTCTTAATAATCCTATCAAATTTACTCCTAAGAATCCCATTTTGTCAGGTTAATGAATAACTTCTGAAACCAGGGTCTCTCTTTTATGCCTATTTAGCAAATGCTGAGAGGGTCAAGGAAGTGGTCTGCTATCTTCAAGAGAAATCCTTTCACTCATGCGACTATTAAACTGTCTTCAATAATAGGTACCAAAAAAAAAATACTAATGAGTACCAAAGAATCAGTCTTAGCCCAGAGCCAATATCAAAGAAATGTTGACCATCTTTTCTCTTTGGTAATCTTACTCTCATAAATGGTTGCAGGGGCCTTTTAAGAAGACTTTTCTGATTTCTATTACATCATAACAAATTGTCCTAAGACTTAATAGACAAAGCAATATTTTACTACTTTCATATATTTTGTGAGCCAGAAAGGTACTAAAGGGAATGGCCTTTTTCTCCCATATAATGTTAGAAGACTCGGCTTGGACATCTTGATGGCTGGCAAGAAAATGTGCTAATGTATTGTTTCTTTTGTCAGAAAAATGAATTGAAAAGTACTGATCTACAGTGCCAGTTTTCATGAGAGAACATTCTTGTCATGATTAATAGGAATGCAACAGTGGTGTCATTGAATGACCAGCTCACGAAATAACTGAAAATTAACACTCTCTAAGTGTGAATAGGCCATATTTAGCCCATCATTTCAAATATCTGAAATATTTTTTGGACAGAAAGATTTGATTGGGAGGTTTCTTCCTCATTCTTATGTCTGGTACCAGGGCTGGCTTGTTGAACAACAGGAAGCTTAATTGTGATATAGAACCCACGTGTCACCTGTGCATCACTGTGCCCTCAAAAGAGTCAGATTTCTTATATCATGGTTCACAAATTTAAAGGAAAGTGGACTATGTCTAGCTGACTAGAAAAATTTTCTGACTAGAAAAGCATTCTGACTCTTTAAGATCTAGAGTCAGAAGTCAATAAGTATGATTCCCTCCATGGTATATTGGTCAAACTCTGCCACAGGATAACCTAAATTCAGGAGGTATGGAAAATTGTCTCCTACCTCTTAATGAAAGGACAAAGAATTTGAGCGAATTTTTATAGATCACCAAAAGACATATACCAACTGTTTGTGACACTGACACAGAACATGATTCCCCTTCCAATAATATTCAATCTCAGGCTAATCATTTATTTCAGTGATAGAATACTTAGCCAATATGAACAATATCCTGTGTTTTATCCTCAGCCCAAAATTAAAATAAATAAATAAACAAATAAATAAAATATAATGTGAAATACCCAAACTTGACTTGATTTAAAGAAATCTGTAACTAAGCCTGGGTGTGATGATGCATGCCTGTCATCCCAGCTCTTGGGAGGCTGTAAACAGACGGATCACTATGAGTTCGATCTAGTAGTGAGACCATGAACACCCTGTAGACTCTTCCTTAAGATACAAAAAATAAAATAAGGAAATATCTAACTATAAAATGACCCAAGTACATTTTTATAAAAATGCAAAAGATACTATGTAGCTCAAGTCATAGTCTTCTAGGTATAAAGACTTTAAAAAATACTAACATTATGTTATAAAGAACCTAATCCTTATGGTCTTGTTGGGAATCCTATAAGCAATTAACCACTGCATTAGGTTTCTTGCTGCTAAGTCACAATACCCAGACTGGGGAGATAGCTCAGTAGAATAAGCGCTTCTCTGGCAAGTGCAAAGG
>NDGN011471140.1:0-10011 GCA_002564285.1 Tympanoctomys barrerae | reverse complement strand
ACTGGGGAGATGGCTCAGTAGAATAAGCACTTGCCTGGCAAGCACAAGGGTCTGAGTTCAATCGCCAGTTCTGCAAAACAAACAAACAAACGAATGAATGAATAAATAAATATTCACTAGATATCCTGCCCCTCCCCCACAGGCTCCATAACATCCGAGCCAGGCTGGATTTCTGAGAGGCCGACTGTGGACTTACTAGTGGTTCCTGAGCTGGCAGAGCCAGGAGGAAGATGAGAGGGCACAGTGGTACCCAGTGGCACCTGGGCTGAGCCATGCAGCTACTGCACAGCAGGGTGACTGTAGATGCCAACTGTGTTCTGCATCTCTCTCTTTTCTGGGGTACTGGGGATTGAACTTAAGACTCTGCGCTTGTCAGGCAGGTGCTTATTCTACTGAGCTATCTCCCCAGCCCTTACATATCTCAAAGATTCTGCAGGAAACAGGGCCTGGAAGAAACAGACACAGCTCCACTGGTCTGGGCCCCTCCTCACTGGTCACAGCGGGCAGGAAGTGGAACGGGGACCCAGGACACTGGTGGAGATCACTAATGGGTGTGAAACTGCCCCGGCCTCTCCAGCCAGCATCCACAGATCATGTCCTTGGATCAGGTCTCTGATGGGCCCAGGCCAGGTCACCGTGGGGGCCAGGCCAACTGTGGTGCTCATGTGAGCAGCAAGTGGCGGAGGTAGGTCCAGGCGGGATGTGGCCCTGGGGCTGGGAGCTGCCCTCATAGCCCTACTTGCTAAAGCCAGGGAGTCCCGAATCTGTGTGCTCAGTCTCAGGTGTCCGGCAGAGGCACCCTGGGGGCTGCATGTGGGGCGCCCCCTTCCCCGGGAGCCAGTGTGCTACCACATGCCTGGAACGCCTGGTGGCCTCCTCTCTCCTCCCTCGGCTGCGGGTGGCTGGCTCCACCTCATGGCCTCTGCCACCCATCTCGACGCAGGAGCGGAGGCCTGAGCAGCCTTGGGCAAATCCAGCTGAAGGGATCAGGCCTCAGCACTTAGACCAGCGCTCAAGTCAGGACAGGCACTTGATATTTGTCAACTGAAGAGTTGTAGGGCAGCTTTCCGTCACCCTGACAAATCCCTGAGGCAAGCCACTGAGGGAAGGACAAGCTTTGCCTCACGTTTCAGGGGAGTTAGCCCAGGGTTACAGGTTCTGTTGCTCTAGGCCACGGTGAGGAGAAAGACCATGGCGGATGGTCTGACAGACCAAAACTGTCAGAAAGGGAGAAAGGGGGGAAGCCAGAGACGAGGGGCTAGGGACACGTTGGAGTCCCCAAAGTCCCACCTCTATAACCCACCCAGTCCTACCAGGCCCCACCTCCTGGGTTTCTGTCACCTCCCAACAATGCCACCAAATCACACACTGATCCATGGGTGAGTCCACCAACAAGACTGGTGCCCCTGTGATCTACTGGACCCCCCCAAAAAAAGCCCCACCTCCAGACAGGTGAGCTTTGGGGGGCCCTGCAGATCTATCTGGCACATCCTAGGCTTCAGCTGGGTCCCCCCCGAGCTGGAGCTCAGCCCAACCCCTCACAAAGGGGAGGCCAAGACCCTGCTCTAGGCCCAGAGCAGGGAGCTTCACGGCCAAGACGCCAACCCAGGTCTCTGGGCTCCGGAAGCCATGCTTCTGTGCAGCTTGAACCGGTCATCCTGGATACTTTCTGTATCTATAAGAAACACAGAGTCCTCAGGAGTCTTCACCCAACCCCGATCTTTAGCTAGACCGGCATCTGCTTCCAGGAGACATGAGGCCATCCTGGACGCCTCTCTGCTTGACACAAAACTCAGCGAGGAGATTCTGTACCCAGGGAGTGGAGGCTGGGGATGAGGCCTCTCACCCCGTAGCGGTCAGGATGTCCCCACCACCCAAAGAGACCTGGCCCCAGATGTCAGCCAGGAGAAGGGTGGCTCCAAGCCCTGGCAGAAGCTGGGTGCTTCCAAGTAGCCCTCAACAAAGGGCCCCCAAAATAAAAACTCTTCTGTCAGGAGCTCCCACCTCTCTCACCCTCAACAGAAAACAAGAACGCAAGGCTTACAAAACCCGATTTGGCTCCCAAACCAGCCTGCCACGAGTCCTGTGCCTGCCCTGCTTGCCTGACTGCCACAAAATGTCGCCAATGAAGGAAACCCATCCTGTGCAGGGTCCTGCGACTCACTTCAAGCCTGGGGGGGGGGGTGGGGGGGGCGGGGACTGGAGAAGTGAGGGGCTCAGCTCTCCACTGTGGCGTTAATATTTGCCATCTGCTCGGGTTGCATTTTCCCCCGCAAGGGCTGCTGGGGCAGGAAGAGAAGGCAAGCTGGTTCAGGGCCTGGAGGAGGTGCCTCCGAACCTCTCCTCCCTCCTTTGCCTTCCTCCTTTGTGTCCTGCCTCCTTCCGGCTCCACCAGCGGATAAAGCCCAGCCAGGCTCCTCCCACAGTCACCCCTCCAGGGGGACCCCCGCAGGGAGAGAGGGAGGTGCCTTGAGGAGGCAAAGCTTCCTTCAGGGCGGAGGCAGAAGGGGGTGATGGGGGAGGGGAGGGAAGGACACCCGAGCCTGGCACCAATGACTCCTACAGGCCAGCCTGGGCAGGACAGCTCCGACCACGGCCTCCATCGCCTCCTTCCAGCCCACTAAAGCCCTCTCACAGCTCTCCGCTGCCTGGTGATGCTCTCCAGAGAAGTCTGGGGGGCCGGCAGTGGCCACAGAAGCCTTCAGAACGCCCAGCGGTATTTGCTGCACACCTACTGTGTGCTCGGCCAGAGCAGGTAGCGCACAGACCACAGGCAGCTCCCTAGATCACAGAATCGCCCTGAGGCTGCTCCCCAGAGGCCTCTTGGATCGCTGTTTTTTTTTTTTTTCCAAGACCAGGCAGAAATATGGATTCTCAGGTGAAGCCTGCTTCCTAAAGCAGGCAGGCCACATTACAGGCGCTATACACGAAGCTGGCCAACGAATGCATCTCTTTGGGTCAGAGGATCTTGGTTACAATCTGGGCTGTGGTCCCCGCCCCAGGAAAGATGAGAGAGAGAGGGAGAAACACACGGAGCAAGACAAAGCTGAGGCAAATCCCTGCTGTCACTTACACTGTGTGACCCTGGACAAGTGACAATGCTTCAGTTTCCTTTTTCATAATCTGGAATCACAGCATCTATCCCCCAGAACAGTTACAAGTACCCAAACCCCTTCCTTATACAGTAGTTGCTCAATAAAATGGCTGGCTGTTAGGCTGCTTCTAAGAGCCAGGGAGCTTTCGCTGGGCAGATGCTGAGAAGTGGAGAAAAGTACCCCTGTGCACCTGCATCCTGTGCAGCAGTGGACCCGAGGGCAACAGGTCACCCTTCTCAAGTATGGAGCTCGGGACCATGTGCGTACTCTCTCGATCCTGCAGTGTTGTTCTCCACATGAACCTTCAGGGCCAGCTTGGAGACGTTGGAAGTGTCATACAAAACTGTAGATGCCCTCAGCTTTCTCTCTAGACAGGCAAATGTTGCCTCCTTACATGGCCCTCATTTGTACAGATTCAAGGCACAGGGCCTGCAGCTCACCGCCACCCCGCCTCACCCTGCCGTTGCACACTGGTGACACTGATTCCTGTCCCGGGAAGCTGAGCACACCCATGGGTTTGAGGCCAGGCCCCCACTCTGCTATGGGCAAAGCCCCTCCCTCCCTGAGCTCTTTCCTCCTGGGCAAGCCTGAGCCACTGACCCCTGCCAGGGTCTGCGACCCACAAGTGAGCTGGGCAGGCCCATGTCTGGGCCAGGCCACCACCGCCGGCAGCCTGGCTCACGTGGCAGCGGGCCACACCAGCTGGCCCCGGTCTGGTCAGTCTTGCTGTTAGCCAAAGAGCTGTCCTTGGAAAGTACCACATTCTTCTCTGTCAGAAAAATTAATCAAAATGACACCTCTTGAACAAGATGTTTTGGCTTGGCAGAAAACAAACAGTGGTTTACAACAAATTACTGAGGCTGCCCCATGCCTCTAGGCATGTGTGCCAGGGGCAGGGCCAGCTGTGGCCTCTCAGGCAATGCTGAGGCCCAAGGCCACCTGATAGCCTCAGCCACTTTCCTTGAGCACGGGCCTGAAACCTCTCAGACGGGACCCTTGGGCGCAGGCCAAGTGGCAGCCCCTCCTTAGACGGGACTGGCTGGAGTGAGCTTCTATCCAGGAGCCCTGAACCCTGCCAGACACCTCCTCTCTTTGACTAGACAAGGGCCAGAGGCCCTGGGGCTCCCTGAGGATTCCACGAGCACAGGGCCCTGTCGAGGATGCTTCCCAGGGAGAAGACTGCTAACAATCGATCGATGGAACTCTTGGGCTTGGAGAACGTCCTGTGCCCTGCTTAGCACCCCACTTCAAGTCTCGACAAGATGGCCCTGACTCTGAATGCTGCCTGGGCTCAGCGACTCACCTCCTCCCTAAGTAAATGTGACACAGTAACTGTCCGGCTACCCTGCTAGGCCTTGGGCCCTGCCCAGCCCAGGCGGTCCACCCCAGCCCACCACAGATCCCCACCCCCACCCAGGCCCCGCCTCTCCAGCGCCAGGCTCCTTCCCAGGCAGGGTCTCTGCACCTCAGGCCTTGCAGCCAGAGCCTTCTGGCTCCAGCCCGCTCCCACTGCTGAGCACCGAGGGCTAAACCCCACTTGGCCCCTGGGTTCCTAATCAAAGCTGGCTTCCCCCCCTCATTCCAGTGCCCTTGAACCCCAGATAAGCCCTCTGAGGGTTACAGACATGAAGTGACTGGCCCAGGATCATGCCATTCACAGACATGGACCCGCGGCAGAGAAAGAGGCACCACTTCTAGTTAAGAGCTTGCAACACTGAAAGAATCAATCATGAAAGTATACTCCAGAGCACGCCTTCCAAGTGGCGCCACAGACCCGCACACTTGCGCACTGGGAAAATGTGCCCAGTCAGTGAGGAACCGGGCTCTGTGCTGAGCCTACACCCTGGGCCCGAAGTGCCAGGCTGCCGCAGCCTGTGGACCAAACACGTCCTTTTCTGCCTGGAAGGGCCTAGGCTCCTTCGGAGGACCAGGGGCTCCTTCTGAGGTGGCACACTGGCAAGCCTCGGCGCGGCCACCACAGCAGCCCTCAGTGCCAGCCCAAGCCATACACACAGTCCCCAATCAGCCCCAAGCCACATGGCCAGGGGTGCAGACACCTGCATTGGGGTGGGAGAGGACCACCCGCCTGCCCCACCCTCGTGGGCCTCCCTGCCAGCTGCAGAGAGAGGAGGGAAGGAGGAAAAGGAACCACCTATGGGGCTAGCGGCGCTGAGCAAACACAAGACCCTCCTTCTTCCTCCTCTTCCTCCCCCTCCTCCTCCTCCTCCCTTCGCCACTGCCCAGCTCCCAAAGACCCTGACCCAACTGTGGGGTGGAGGCTGAGGCCTCTCCTCCTGGGCTCCAGAAGGGGCATGGGGAGGCCAGGGTCCTCCTCTCTCTGGGAGTCAGGCTCCAGGGAAGCAGTGTGACTCGCACCCCAAGTGAAAAGCCCCTGCTTGGTCATGGATCCTCCCCACTGCAAGGAACCTGCAGGGCAGGGGTGGAGGTGGGCAGGCCAACTGGGAAAGACCAGTTTGCCTCAGGGACCACTACAGCCGGGATCCTTACTCTTCACACCTGCAGCAGCCTTAGGGGAGTTCTGCGGGAAGGCAGAAACCAGAGCTCTCCAAACCCCTGCCTGCTTGCTCTGCCTAGCTGGGAATCCAGCAGCAGAGGGGCAGGCGACGGCAGCCTTGCCAGGAGGACGTGTCCATTGGAGCCGGCTCTGGGGCTGCACAAAACCCTGGCTTTGGGGAATCTGGGTGGAAGGGACAGAGCCTCCAGGGTTCCACATGGACCCTCATCTCCCAACAACAGGCCCAGTGGTCAGACCAGTCACAAGCTGCACAGTGGCCTCACAGTTTTCCCTGCACCACCAGAGAAAGGCGCGTCCGTCCTCGAAGTCACAGGTTCAAATCCCAGTTCCCCCATTTGCTGAGTGGGCAGCAAAGTGACCCTCTGGTGCCTCAGCGTCCTCATCCTTGAGATAGAAATGGTGGTGAGAACTGCTTTGTCAGGCAGCTGTGAGGCGTTTGCACAGTTGGCCTCATAGGATCATTCTAGAAAGGCCCTCTGGCTTGAGCCGTGGTGCATTCAGAGCGCTGGACACGCCTACACCGTGTGCACTCACCTGAACCCCTCCCAGGCGAGCCCTAGTGGGGCCAAGATCAACACACAGGTTGAGTGACTCAGCCCCCAGTGGGGACAGGTTTCCTGGGACAAGTCATGACAGGTAGGCCTGGGGCTCCTCCGAGGCCCAGCACACACTGCGTCTAGTGGAGACAAGGGCACAGGCCCAGTGTGCCCAGGCTCCTGGGCAGGAGTGGGGCACCCCATGGGCCCAGGGTCACAGTGGCACTGCTTGCCCGAGAGCCTCAGGTCCACCACTGCGTACGGGAAATGGCAGCGGCCTGGAGGGAACCACTGCGGGTCAGGGAAGGGGTGAAAATGTGGGGACTGGGGCCTCCAGTGCTGCCAAGGTCTTCTGTCCTTTCTCCCCATCATGTGCCTCGAAAGCCACCAGTGGGAAGAGACTGGACTCCTGGTCACTCAGAGTGGTCACTCGAGGGAAAGCAAGATGAAGAACGGGGAGGGAGAGATGAATTTGCCTGGAGAGAGGCCATCCCGGTGGGCACACACTGGAGGAGGCATCACTTGGGCTCTAAGGGATCAGTAGGAGCTCCTGGGCCTTGAAAACTGAGGCCACTGTCCAGCCCTCGCTGGCCCCCGCAGGCAGGCAGGGGAGCAGTACGCATCCCAGGCAGATGCAGGGCAGGAGCTGAGCTGAGCAGAGCCACGGAGCCAGGGCCTGGGCCTGGGGAGTGAGTAGCCAGCCGGGCATCTCCAGTCTCACAGCTGAGACACCTGGCCCGGCAAACAGTGAGTTTCTGAGGACAAATCCCATCCCGGCCATGAGACCCTCCAGACTTCCTTCTTCTAGGTCAGCAGGGAAAATATGCCCCAGTGCACACGGCTGGGAAAGTAGTGGGAATCTGCACATACAGGGCCTAACACAAGCCCCGGGACACTGTAAACAACGAGAGCTGCTGTAATAACATAAAGCGTCATGTGAGTGCAGGGGACAGGCAGGGGGACAGCAGGAACAGAAGGGGACGGGGTGAGAGACCCTGCTAGAGGGCAGATCGGGGCAGGCTCTGTCCTGGAAGGTCCGTTATGCTCCCTGAGCATTGGTCTCCTCATCTGTAAGACAGCACGACAAAAGTGCCCTCCTCAAAGGCTCCTGTGAGAACTGTCACAGAGGGCAGCTAAGGAAGCACTTACGGTGTCCCCACACGAACTGTGACTGTTGTGTACGGCTCACAGCAAGTTCTTGAGTGCTGAGCCCTGTGGCTGCATCACTCTGTTGGGCCACCGTGCACCTTGTGGGGTGTCTGTCCACACCTGCACTCCACCCACTAGGTGACAGTAGCATCTGCCTCTCCCAGCTGTGACAACCAGAATGTCTTCATGCAAAGGAAAGTCCCCTGGACTTGGGGATGGGCAGATGCTATGCTAGAAAATTGTGTGTCAAGCTGAATATGGGGTGCAAACCTGCAATCTCAGTACTCAGGAGCCTGAGGCAGGAGGATCAGGAGTTCACTACATAGTGATGCCCTGTCTCAAAAAAACCCCAAAAAAACAAAAAAAAAACAAAACGGAAGAGAGCTCAGTTGCAGGATTCATCTGGCTTCAGGCTTTTTTTCTTATTTATTTTTAGAATAATTTTTTTTCCTTTTTAAATATTTTATTTTTGTTTAGTTGGCACAGGGTCTTGCAGTGTGCAACTCGGACTCATAGTGATCCTCCTGTCTCAACCTCCCCAGTGCTGGGATTACAGGTGTGTGCCACCACGCCCAGTTTGGGTGGCCCACATTGTGTGCACTGGGTTCTGGGGCCAGCATGGCTTATGGTACTGGGGATCAAACCCGGGCCCTTGCGCTCGCCAGGCAGGCACTTAGACTGCCAAGCTATCTCCCAGCTCTGTTTTGTTGTTGTTGTTGTTTGTTTGTTTTATATTTTGGCGGAACTGGGGATTGAACTCAGGCCCTTGCGCTTGCCAGGCAAACACTTATTCTACTAAGCCATTTCCCCAGACCACTGTTGTTTTGCTTCTTGAGACACGGTCTCATTGTGTAGTTTGGGCTGGACTCGAACTCATGGTAATCCTCCTGACTCAGCCTCCTAAGTGCTGGGATTACAGGTATGTGCCACCACGCATAGCCTGGCCTCAGTCTTGGCTTAAGAAAGGACACAGTGCTTTCTTTCCTTGTGGGGCCGTGGGGAGGAGACCCTAGGCAAAGCAGATATGTTCAAGGGATGAATACAGCCATGCCAGAATCCTAATGCAGCCCTCATCAGCACCCTTAGGTGTGAGGACGAGGCAGGAGGGCAGGGTCAGTGCTGCCCACAGGGAACCACAGTGGGTGCTCAGGAAGAGGTGGGTGCTGCGTGAGCAGCCCCAGCAGGGATGCCCGAAGCAGGCGCCGCACTCCCGAGGCTGCGCTCCTGACCACGTCTGGCTGCCAGAGGGAATGTGCCCTTTGAAATCCATTCCTGAGCCCTCTCCCCACTCCAGGGTCTGGGGAGGGAGGGTGCCCCGCTCTCAGGCAGATACTCACGGTCCTGAAGGGTACGAGCACTAGGGAGCGCAGCCACCTACCTGCGCAGGGCCTGTGGGAAGGCCGGTGGTCACGCTCCGCCGGCAGCACTTGCACTCCTAGGAATGCGTCACGGCGCCCCACCATCCTGAAGAAGGAGGACAGCGCTGTGAGCCGAGCTGAGCCAGCGGAGCTGTACCTGCCTACCTGGGCGGAGCACAGCCCAGGGGGAGCTGCTGCTCCCCACAACCCTTGACCCTTAATCACCAGCCTCTCCAATCAGACAATCAGACTCGCAGGCTCCCTCGGGGGGCTCCCAGGACCCGCCTGCTGGAGGGGCCCCTCCAGAAACCCTGAAGGGAACAATGCCAGTGTTCTCACCACCCATCATGACCCTGCTCTTAGCCCCCATTTGCGGAGGACAACCGAGGCTCAGAGAGGTTGAGTCACCTCCCCATTGTCACACAGCCAGGAAGAGAGATCTGAGGCACACCTGTCAGATTGCAAAGTCCCTTTTTATTGAAAATGTTTTTTTTTTTTTTCTTTTTCCTAGAAATTGCCTAAAAGCTCACTTTAATAACTGACACACATTAGAACTCAGCTTTCAGGAGCCAGGCAGGAAGCAGATACACGCAGAGGGCTGTGTGGGGAGCCGGAGTGCCCGGGCCACGCCACAGCAGCCACTGAGAAGAGCTTCCAACCTAAGGTAAAAGCCACTCAGAGTGCAGACTCTGGAGTAGAATCCAGCTTCTGCCTGCTGCTCCCTACTTGCGTGCCTCCCAGGGAGTCCCCTGATCTCTAGTGTTCTCAGTTTCCTCGTCTATGAAATGCAAACAGTGATGGCAATCTTGTTAAATAAGTGAAGTGCTTAGCACGTACTGAAGAGCCCATTAAATGTCAGCCTCCATCATTTAAAAAAGGACAAATGAATTTTATGAAAAGTCTCTCCTTTTTACCAATGCTAACAATCCATACTTTAAAGAGTACTGTGAAAGCACAGGCGTAGCCGCCCACCCCTGTCATCCCAGCACTTGGGGGGGGGGCACTGTGAGTTCAAGGCCAGCCTGGGCCACAAGGCGAGACTCTGTCCCAACAAAAGTATACTGTGCAAACCCAGGAAAAGAAAAAAACCTCCAAAGCGCCGGCCAAATAGCTCAGCAGATTGAAGCACCTGCAAGGAGGGGCCAGGGGTTCCATCCCCAGGCCTGCTGTGCCGCTGCCCCCCACCCTTCGCATGCTGAGATGGCAATTGAGACTGGGCGTGGTGGCACGTACCTGTAATCTCAGCTCTTGGGAGGCTGCAAATGGGTGGATCACTATGAGTCCGATCTAGTAGTGACACTCTGAACACCCTGTAGACCCTTCCCTAAAATACAAAA
>NDGN011471132.1:0-38891 GCA_002564285.1 Tympanoctomys barrerae | reverse complement strand
AAAAAAAAAAAAAAAAAAAAGGCCGCAAACAGAGCTCTTGATACCCACCACAAAGGTGATTTTATATATCCACTTGATTGGGCCGTGAGGTCTTGGGGATATTTGGTCCAGTATTACTTTGGATGTTTTTGTAAGGACGGTTTTGAATGAGTCTAACATTTAAACCAGCAGACTGAGAAAAGCAGACTACCCTCCCTGGTGTGGATATAGGCCTCACACAGAGGAAAGTTCTCTACCTGACAGGCATGACACTAGTGTTTTCGTGCCTTTGGAGCTAAACTACACTCTTTTTCTCAGGCTTCAGCCTTGGATCAGACTACATCATGAGCTCTCTTATGTCCTCAGCTTGCCACATGGAGATCTTGGGGTTTGCCAGCCTCCATAACCATACAAGCCAATTTCTTACCATAAATCTTCATACAGTTCTGCCCCTTTGGAATATTAACTCCCTATTCACACAATGCTCAGTGTAGACAATCCAG
The DNA here is from genome assembly GCA_002564285.1 of Tympanoctomys barrerae. NCBI lineage: Eukaryota > Metazoa > Chordata > Mammalia > Rodentia > Octodontidae > Tympanoctomys > Tympanoctomys barrerae. The sequence goes on along the minus strand of NDGN011471132.1, from coordinate 38,409 downwards.
AAGCCATTTTTGATTCTGCTATTTTCACTGCCATCTTGCTACAATCTTAATGAAAATGTTTACTTTCCCTTCTGCCATCCACACTCCACATGACATGGTGATATTTTTAAAATGTTCATCAGATCATCTCATAAAGTCCAACTTTCTCCAAAAGGGCACAAGCCCATTCTTTTATTATTAGCTGTGTAACTCAGTTAGTCACTGAGCTCTGGGAACTTTAGAAAATTTACTTATCAGCAACAGATATAGAAGGAAGCTCAGAAATCATCTGGTTCAATTATTTAAGAGTCAACAGCCTCACCTCCCAATATACACACTAAGGCACAGCCAGGCCTAAATCTAGGTCTTTCCATTCAATTTAGAACCACTGCTGCTTTTATTAAATTTTACCTTAAAAAGCAGATAAATATAAAAATATATAATAACTTAAGTAATTTGATATAAGCACAAAATAAAGGTGATTAAAGTTGAACTTTAAAAAATGAACTACTACTACTAAGTCACTATATGGTGGCAATTATCAGTTGTCTTCAGTAAAAAAACAAATCAAAGCAACTAATTTCTTTAACTTTTTGGTTATAAAAATGTCTTTCACTAATGCACGTGTAAAGGATATTAAAAAAAGGAAAATCAGGAAGGGACTGGTTTGATGTTTCAAAGTAGAGAAATCAAAAGAGGATCAATTATTTATGCTGTTCTAACTCTATTAGCACTATCTTTGTATACCTGTTTTACTCCAGTTATTTCTCCTGATGCCACATGCCTGTAATCCTAGCACTCAGAAAGCTGAGGAAGGAGGACTGTCAGGAGTTTGAGGGCAGCCTATGATATACAGTGAGTTCAAGGCCAGCCTGCACTACAAAGCGGGACCCCATCTTAACAAATTTCCTAAGCAATTATGTACTAACTCCAAAATGTTATTTAAAAAAAATCACCAACCTAATAACAATTAAAGACACATAAGTGCTAATGAGGATATTGTGAGAGATGTAAAATGGTGTAAGTGGCTTGAAATCTCTTTCGCAGTTTGTTAAAAAGATAAATTTAGGATTTTATTACCACATGGAGATAGTTACTGCATAAGGAAGCCATTTTACCCAACTACATACAAAAAAATTGACAAACTATATCACATGAAAACATGAACATGAGGAGCTGCAGAGATAGCTCAGCAGTCTAAGTGCATGGACCTGGGTTTGATTCCCGGTACCACATGCTATGCTGGCCCCGCATTGTGCACTCTGAACTGGCCACCAAGACCAGGAGTAGTGATGCATGCCTGTAATCCTAGCGCTGGGGAGGCTGTAATGGGGGATCATTATGAGTCACAGCTGCGTAGTGAGACCCTGCACCAAATATATAAAATTAAAAAGAAAAAAAATTCTAAAAACATGTACATGAATATTCACAGTACCACTTTAATAACCAAAAAGTAGAAAAACCCCAGCTATCTAAAACTGAAGAATGGATAAACAAAATGTGGTATAGCTATACAAAGGAACATTATTTGGCAATGAAAAGGAAAATATCACATATGTGTAATTTATCTAAAATATCCAGAAGAGGGAAACAGAAAAGTGAGCAGAGTAGTAAGAAGCTGGGGAAGTATAACAACTGCTAATGTGTGCTGATTTTTTGAGGAGGTGAATATATTCTTAAATTGACTATGGTGACGGCAGCACAACTCTAGAATATAGTAAGATGCACTGAATTGTACATATTCACTGATAATCAATGCAAATCATGACAAATTAGTATTCTCTTCTTGAAGATGCAGGAAGTAGAAGCGAGTATTGACGCCTATTGACTCTGGTCATTTGATCTGACTAGTCACTAATGTAATCTATTCCTGACAAAACAGAACCAGCCCCACAGGAGCAAATTTTGCCTTTTATGATTTCTGAATATACCAAATAAGTTGACAGGTACAGTAAGTTTTCAAAGAAAGACCCAGAATAACTAATAGCATACAAACACAAATTAGAGACAATTTAAACTTAAACAGTCAACCTCAGCCCAATTTTTAGTAGTGGTAAAGGACTTACTGGACTCATATACACGCCCTGATGTACATCACCAAATTGGCCTTCTCCAATACATCGTCCAAGTTCTATTCTTTCTCTTTGAATCTCATAATCCCTGGCTGCAAAACATGATCCATATATCAATAAATAAGTATAATATTCCAAACACAGAAACAACTCTGATACATAAATCACCCATTAACAAAAACTTCATGTGTAGTAAGTATATCGATATATTAAGAAAAAATCCCTTAAACACGGTGGAATTCTCTTAATACTTCAAAAAGAATTTTTGTATCACTTATAGCATTAGACAACCAAAACAATGGATTCTGTGAAAGGTAGGTATATTTTTCATGCTGTAGCTAAGAGTCTTTCAATGTCTAACTTATTTCATATCTACCCAATAGCTGTTGAAATAACTGCGTTAAGTATTATATGCTTAATAAGAACTATTAGTTTAGTAATAAATACATTAAGGTTATAAAGACAATCATTTAAAGCAGTTATTTTAAAAATGAAGTTTGTAAATATAGAGGTGACATAAAATAGTGTCATGAGTGAACTTTATATTTTAAAAGTTTAAGAGTTTTCCACTTACAATAATCCTATCTCTAGATTACTTATGGAGCTAAAAGAGTTTAAAGAGGTAGCTTCTAAAATCTAATTTCAAAATTAGATGATGTCAAATCAAAGTTGAACATACCAGCATTAACTCTTGAGAGCATGTGCCTCAAATTAATATATTAAATTGTGAGTTACATAAAAATAAATTGCTTAACAGACTGTTGAGGCACAAGAAAGAAAATACCCATTTGCAACATAATAGATTCAATTAACTACCTGATATTTTAATTTATTTCAAGTAAGACTCTCATCCCCATAACTCATATTGTTTGTATTCCATTAGTATAATCACCAATGAAATAAACCAGTGATCACATATTTAAACTTTCCCTTCGGTGGTCATATTAAAAAGATGACTGAATATCTGGCCCAGATTTTTATATAATTATTTTCCTCTTTAAAATCACTTTAGCTAGTCATTTCATTGATTTAACAGAATGAGTAAATCAATGACAAATAATTTTAAATAAAAGTTACTGAAAATTGAAAAATCTCAAATCACTCCAGTTGCAAGCAAATGCAGTTATTTCAAAGGAATCCTGTTACCTTCATCTATTCCATAGCTTTCTGTATTGCAATTGAGAGAAAAAAATTGAAGACCTTGCTTAGAAATAACTAATAGCAATTAGGTTAACAACAACAAAATTAGAGAGCACATTTCACTAATGCTTTATTAAACATTTTAAGTACAGACATGAGTAAAAAAGAGAACTAAAACACAAATAAAAGCTATTCTTTAGCCAACTAATAATATTTAGGTAATATTTAAAAGTCCTATTTTATAACTCATTTTTGGGGAAGTTGGTAGCTTTGTTAGGCATTTTACTATTCAACTAGGAACAATATACAAATACAAATACCGATTTTTTGCAGGAATGTACAAATGACTAAATGGCTAATCAACCTCCTCCCTTAAAAAAACCTAAAACTAAAACCCAAGTTTAAACAGTTTTTCAAATTGCTACACATACACTGAGGTGTAGATCTTGCCTGGGTTGCACTCACTCTCTGATAAAGGACTCTTAAAAGCCCAAAAAGGGCTTAATCAGGAAAACGCATCAGAGGTCTGATTGTTTCTCTTTATTTTGATTATGTCTTACTGTATATAGAAAATCCAAATAATACTTTTTAAAGTATATTTAAACAATAAACAACTTAAAATGGTTAGCTCTACTGAAATATGAAATTGGCACATTCAAATTACAAAGAATTGTGAAATTTCTTTAAGAGAGATATAACATGAAATTTCAAGAGTGTATCCAATTCAAGATCTGGGGCATCCAGATTCTCCTCTGCCAACAAGCTGCACTGTCTTAGCAAGAAGAGTACCTTAAGGGCCAGCCAGATACCTCAGCAGATTGAAGCGCCTGCTCAGGCAGACTCAGGGACCTGGATTTGATCCCCAGTGTGCCGTGCCGGCCCCACTCCCAGGGCGTGCTGAGACAGCAATTGAGACTGGGCGTAGTAGCATGCTACTATAATCCCAGTGTTTGAGAGACTGAAAACAGGAGAATCACTACGAGTCTGATCTGTGTAGTGAGACCCTGTAGACTGTGTACTAAATATGTAACATAAAAAAAAGATTAAAAAAAAAAAGTACCTCGATATTTTCAGGCCTTGTGGGGACTGTCTAAGGGATCTGTTCCCACCCTCTTCCCACTAGAATGTAAAGACTAAAGCCTTTTCTATTGGTAGGAGCTGTTTGTATTGGTTAGTCAGTGACAGTAATGAATAATTTCAAGGGAGAAATGCACTTCTTGTGTGTGTACACTTTAAATAGCACTCATTTTCAACAGAGTGAAAATAATATTATTACAGAGCCAAAAATAAGATTATAAAAATCTTACAACTTAATCCATATTAATTACTATAGACATTTGTGTTTTAGACTTCTCACCTTAGATTGGACACATACAGAATTCTAAAGCCTGAGAAGAACATTTGCCTAAGCACTCAGTGAGGTTCTCAAAGGATAATGAGTATCTACAACTTCTATATTTGAGGTACTATCTGTTAAACCTGAGCAAGAAAGGAGAAGTCTACTTACTTGAAGGCATGGTGTAAGTATCTTCTTCATCTATAATCTCAGCATAATCATCTGTCTCTGTAAAAAACAAAACATATATTGGTAGAGGTTAAGTATTTGACATCTTGGCCTCTAATAGGATTTGATCTGCCTAAACCTATACTATGTTAAATTAGTCTTAAAATACTATTACTCAATTTTTCATCCCTAACATCATTTATGGAAATAAAAGTGACATCACTGCTCAACATGCTACAATAAAGAGACTTGTTTATCAGATAGAAAACAGGCGAACATAGTAAACCCTTATTTTAAAAAAAAGGCATGAACTAATTATGTGTAGAATTCAAATTAACTCATTTGTGTAGATTGCAGAACTCTCCTTCATTTACAACAAATATATGTTTAAAAGTACACTGCTAAAGCAATTCCTTTTACCTACAAATTAATGTGTTTAATGAAGGTATCTGCTTATTCACATTAAAACTGAGATTGCTTTATTAATTAAAAAGTTGGGAATGCAATTAAATCTGTGATACAAACAAACAACACTATTACACTACTGCCTACTGGAATCTCTCCAAAGAAGACAAGCATCTTTAAAACTGAGGCTGGTTTTATCAACTGCTAAACTTGATAGCATAATCTGAAATTTCTCCTTCAGAGAACAAATAATGGCCCAATTTTTGAACAGATTAATTGGGCTGATTTATTTCATTTATTCAGAGTTGAAAATTGCAACTCTGGAATTTATCTTTGTAACTTTTAAATTTAGATAATTGAAGAGTATATATTTATGTCAAAAATATAAAAAGAATTACCAAAAAGAATAAAGTAAAACAAGCAGTGTATTAAAATCTGTTATTTTTTTTTGAGATACGCTAATGTCAAGGAGTTTCAAAGTTTCCATTTATTCCTTTTGTAACATAGTAATGTAAAAATCCACCACTGCATTAGTGGAAGATTAAAAAAAAAAAAAAAGCAACCCACATTCCTTTGAAGAAAACAAACCTCTAAACAACATTCATGCTAGAAACCCTACCAGTTCGGTTCGTTTTCCTCTTTCTAGAAAAAGGAAAACTGTTAGCAGCTCTATTTTGTAAGGACAATGCTGCTAGGTACTCAGGGGCACCAAATTTCTTCTGATAGCTAACCTAACTTGCACATTTAACACTAGAGGAACCAACTTCATTGAGACTGTAAAGGTACAAAAGCCAAAGGAAAGAGAATTTGTATCTTTCCCAGTTATTAGGACATCCATTGTTACAATACTATAATGGTAAAGATTGATATTAAACCTGTCACCAGGCTGGGGAAATAGCTCGGTGGTCTAAGCACCTGCTTGGCAAGCGCAAGGACCTGGGTTTTTGATTCCCAGTACCACATACTGTACTGGTCCCAGAACCCTGGGTACACTGTGCTGGCCACCGAAACTGGGCATGGTGGTTGCAAGCCTGTAATGCTAGCACTGGGAAGCCTGAGACAGGAGGATCAGTATGAGTCTTGAGCTGTGTAGTGAGATTTCTGTACTAAAGATTTAAAAAAAAAAACCTGTCACTGAAAGAATTTGTGTAATCATTATAAAAAATGATTAGTCTGTCATGATGAATATATTTAATATGTGTCAGAAACAAATGCTAAAAAACAGTCCATGTATCACATATAAAGTATTCTTTTGGTGGGGGGTATCAAGGAACAAATTCAGTACCTTACACTTTCCAGGCAGGCACTTATGCTGCTGAACTATCTCCTTAGCACATATAAAATATTCTTAAATCCTCTATGGCTGGTGGATACTTTGTTTTATCAGTACGTTTATACGTAACACTACTTATAAAGTTAAAGAAAAAATTTAAACCTTACATTATTTCCAAATTTCTCTTTTATTCTCTTCTCTCTGAACACCAAGAATAGGAAATTGGCACCCAATAGGCCTGCACCCTTGCTTTTGTGTAAGTTTATCAAAAGAACTTGTGAATAAAAATCTTGGGGCTTGTAGCAACAAAGACTGAGCAAGGAGGAATCTACTAGCTAAGAAAATAGTAGCCACATAAGTCACACAGATGGATATATATCCACAATTTTCTTCTTATTTCGTAATTTAGCAGGGTCAGATTCACAACACTCCTCTCAGAAAACAAGTGCAACCAAAGATACATTTCCACAAACAGTGGCTTCACTTCTCTGTCTCCTTGGACAGAGAAACTGCATGCCTTTGGCTGGCCCTAGGTAGGGTTCTTGCTAGGAAAGCTATTCAGACTTTTTTTTTCCGCCAGCTGTCTTGCCCTTACACTGTTCAAGGGACTTCACCCCTATACTTGGATCTGAGTTGGACACATCAGGCATTTCAGACTCTATACCACAAGTACTATAGCTTCCCAGGGCTAAAGGGCATCANACCAATCTATCCAGAAAACAAAGTATGAGGTGTGTACTGCCTGCACAAAGAGGAATATGAAACTAACAATGATAACAACAGCAGTGACCTCACACCCAGCACAACCATAAGCTGAAGCTGGCTCACAGCCGAAGTGCCACTATTCAGAGACTTCTCCTCAAACTAATTTGTTCCATCCTTTTTTTTGCGGAACCAGGGATGGAACTCAAGCCCTTGCGCTTGCCAGGCAAGCACTTATTCTGAGCTATTTTCCCCTCCCCTCTGTTCTTAGTCATGTATCCTAATATACTGTCCTCATTACCTATAGATACCACATATTATTTTGCTTCCTTGTTATTTGTGTTTACTTCTCCAGAACAGAAGGTCTGCTGGAGCATCCTCATATACCATGTTTACATCTAGAATATCACCTGGCACAGAAAGCAGGATTCAGGAGACAAAGTGACAGAGATGACTGTACTACAGTAGTACACTAAATGGATGATGTATCCTCCAGATTGTGGAGCATCAGAACTTCAAATATCTGTGAAGGTGGCACAGACACTGAATAGTAGAGTTGGTACTCGACATGAAATAAGCCACATAGTCAAGTACATTTGACTGTTGCGAAGTCACTTTGCCTACTTTGACCGTATGTGTAAAATGAAAGCATCATTAACCTTGAGGAGTTACTAAGGGGATTACAGAAGACATCAAGTTGAGAGGTGGTCTTGCACATGACAGATAATCAAGACATGAAGTTCCTGTCTTGTTTTCCTTCTTGTGAGAGTTCTCTGAAGGGACCTGGAGTTCAAGAGCTGAGATTCCTGTGTGCTGATCCTTTTGCTGAGTCTTGGTTTGACTGTAATGTCTTTAAGGACTGTCACATAAGACTTACAGTAGAGGTATCAATCCCTGAAACAATTCTAAAGGAATAAAAATGCCTAATGTCTATCAGTCTAGCTTACAACATAGATTTGGGAAGAATAATTTGCTTACCTTTCTATTAGTTAATAAAATCACAGAAAAGGGCCTGTAACTTTTAAAAGAGCTATGTGAACTTTATATATATTCATTCCAGGAAAAAACTATGTGGGAATTAATATTTGGGGCCAGGAATGTATACTGCGATATAATGTGAACAGAATTTTACTGCAATGCATTTTATTGGTTGGCTCTTAAGGCACAGTGAACAATGCTGAAGCAATACAGATGTTAAGATATGTAACCTACTTAAGACTTTCACATGGCAATTCTCTGTCCCTCTTGTTAGCTATATCACTATGTATGCATGCTTGTCTGTCACTCTCTCAGTACAGGTTCAAAAGGGCCTTAGGCATGCTCGGGAAGTGCTCTAACACTCAGTATATTCCCAGTTTCCCAAGAATTCTTACTGCACTGGTTCAACTTTGTCCTTTCATTTTTATCCTTGTACTAGCTTTTACGATTGTAAGAAAACATGACACTGATAAGAGAGCTATTTTTGCCTACTCAAAGACTCTGAAAAGGGGGTGTGTGGGTTAGCTCAGTTGTTTAAAGCACCTACCTGGGCAAACTCAGATTGCACCAGACCTGCCCTTAAGGCAGCCTGAGCCTGCCCCAAAAAAGAAAAAAGAAACCTTCTCATGTTTGGGCTGGCCAGATAGCTCCGCAGATTAAAGCACTTGCTTAGGCAGATGCAGGCAGACAGGGGTTGGAGGCTTGATCCCCAACCTGCTGTGCCAGCCCCGCCCCTGGGGCATGCAGAGACTGGGTGTGGTGGCGCTACTATAATCCCAGCCCTTGGGAAGCTGATAACAGGAGAATCACTATAAGCCCAATCTGTGTACTGAGACCCTGTAGACCCTGCACNAAAAAAAAAAAAAAAAAAAAAAAAAAAGACAAAGAATTGGAGCACAGTCTGAAACTGCCTCTCCTTCCTCAAGCAGTGTTATTATGAAAGGAAAAGATAAAAAAACAGGAATTTATTTGAAACATTTGGGCATAGATGAAGGAGCTAGATCTGCATCCTTCATTGAATGAAGAAGACAAGAGTTGTCAATTTATGAAAAAGTGTCAGAACAATTATGTATATTGTTTAATCTTTAGTAGAATTTCCTGAGCTGGTAGTAGTATCATTCTCCATGTTTCACAGGCAGCAAGCTGTACAAAGAAGATATGTAATTTTCTTAAAATCTCAGAGCTACTCAGTGGCAGGCTAGTATTCAGCACAGTTTTCTAGCACAGAGCCTGGGCTTTGAGATACTGTTTCATTCTTTATCATCTTTCATAAAATTTATGCAATTTTTATTTGAAAGACAAGATACTTTTTGCCTTGGAACTATCAAAATTCTTCCAAGAGCATTGAGGAAAATTTTTCCTTTAACAAGGGCCGCTCCAAGGATGTTTATAGGAAGGCCTATCTAAACCTGTGAATTTGTAAGGGGATTTCAAGATGCCTGGTTCATGAGATACAAATTTAAAATAAAACATTAGAATCTGGATGCAGCAGCACATGCCTATATTCTCAGCTATGCAGGTGGCTGAGGCAGGAGGTTTTTATGTACTCAGGACTACAAGGCCAGCCTAGATAATACAGTAAGAGCCTGGTCAAAAAACCAAACAAAAAGCAATCAAGTATTTAAAAAGACTTAAAATTTGGATAGCATACAGTTTGAACGGTACAGTGAAAGACCCACCAATAGGACAGAAACTAACAGCTCAGAAAATACTAGGAAACAAAACTAAAAAGGGGAAAATACATACTGCATTCTCATTTTAAAGCAAAGTAAAAAGAGACAAAATTGCTACTGAAATTATGAACAGGACTAGATAATCTTAAAGACTCATGTTTTGCTAAGGAGATGGCTCAGTGGAAGAAGTGCTTCCCCGGCAAGCGCAAGGGCCTGAGTTCAATCCCCGGTTCTGCCAAAAAAACAAAACAAACAAACAAAAACCAAAAAAACCCTCATGTTTTATCATTAAAGGGAATGATGCTTCTGGAGGTGTTGTGCAGAGGGTCCATCTGGCATTTGGGGAGAATGTATAGGTAGAAAAATGAAAATCCCTTGGTTTACAAATTCCTAGAATTGTGTGAGACCCTTCAAGCTCCAAACCTTACAATACTTCACGTATGAGGCAGAGTGATTCTGTTTCTAAGTGTTTCTCATTTTTTTCTAGTAGCATCTGTATGCTGGTGTAGGTATCAGCACTCGTGACAATTTGTTCCCTTTATTTGCTTCCCTGCTGCTCCTTAGAGATGGGGACTAGTCAGAAGGCTAGGAAGTTTGATGAGTTATCTATCCCTTGCAGTAGTATCTTTATAGTGACTAGATTTTTCAGCCAATTTAGAAGGCCAGCCAATTTAGAAGGCCAGCCATTTTAGTCTCTTAATCTAACCTGGATAACCCAGATTAGCATAAACTCCACAACACCGTGAAGCAGTACTTTCTAGGACAAAGATTAACTCAATTTTACTCTGTAACATTAAGTAGCTATTTGAGCTAAACTAGGGATTGGCACATATTTTTTGTAAAAGCCCAGAGAGGAAATTTTTAAAGTCTGTGCTGTCCATACAATCTTTTTGTCAGCTACTCACCTTTGCTATTCAAATTATAGTCTTGGAAGAGCCAAAGATACCATGTAAACAAATGGGTTGCCAGCCAGCAACCCATTTCAGTGCTCACTGAAATTTGCACTTCGTACAATTTTGATTATCACAAATACTGGTCTTCTTTGGTATTTTCCCCTCAACCACTAAAAATGTGAAAACACTGCTAGCTCAAGAGGCAGTACCTGAACAGACATGCTACTACCAAGATCAAGTGAGTAAACCTTTAAGGATCAGTTATTCACTTGTAAGACAGGGCAAGTATACTTGGCTGCTCATTCACAGAACTGGGAAATCCAAATATGGGGCAATACATGAAAAGCTTGAATTTTTATCAAGATATGGTACACTTGTTTGTATGTGTTTAAATATTTATGTTTCACAGTAATAATCCTCACAACAATCAAGTGAGTCCTCTTCCAGAGGGTGGTGTGCAGTGGATAGAGCAATGTGCTTGAGGTCACTCAACAACTGTTGATAGGACAGGGCAGCTGGTAAGAGTGAGGATGAAGCCCAAGACCTACATACTCTTCTCTGATCCCATGTTTCCTCATCTGCAAAATTTCCTAGTGATACTATCAAGGAAATGCTGAGAGCGAGGAATCCAATAGGTAAGATGCTCGTCCACAGGAGGCTCTCAAGGAACAGCAACTTCTACTTTGTTACCACAAAAGTCAATGTGGAAAGGGAGCACAAACCTTCTGGCTTCAAATTCTGTAAAGATTAAGTACTTTCTAAAGTCATACTTAGCCTTTTACTGCAATTGCTTTGCTCATTCCATGCAGGTTATCAATCTCTATCATATCAAGAAATGAACAGAGGTGAAATCTTGAGTGAAAATATTTTTTTAATTATGAGGGGAAAAAATACAGCCTCTCATTGTAGCTTAGATAGTATAAAGGTTCATACAAACAGTTCATGAAGTAAATGAGAAAAATAAGACACTAAATGTAATTTTAAAATTTCTATCTTGGGCTGGGGAGCTAGCTTGGCAGTTTAATCACCTGCCTGGCAAGTGCAAGGACCAGAGTTTGATCCCCAGTACTACATGCCATGCTGGCTTAGGAACCAGGCATCATGGTACATGCCTGTAATCCCAGTGCTGGGCAGGCTGAGACTGGAGGGTCACTATGAGTCTGAACTGTATAGCGAGACTCTGTATCAACTTAAAAAAATTTTTTTTTCTATCTTGTGAAATACTGCCAACTGTTTGGTAAAAACATTATTGCTTCAATTCCTTAATGATGCTAGTTCATTTGACTCTTAAAAGTCACTTTCATTTTTATAGTATACATATATGTTTATATATTTTTTGAGAAGTCACTATTTCCAATTGTAATTTTGCTGACATACCATTTTGACAATTTCCCGAAACTCTAAAGGTTAAATAATAACATCTAGAAAGTTTATTATGAACACACAATTTAAATTTATTACTGTGATGTTATTCCCTTTATGCCAAAGCTCTGCCTAAATGATTCTAAACATCATTTTCTCATAGCATTTTCTACTTAGTTCTGCTGGATCAAAACCACATTTTGCCCTTCATTAAATACTGGACTGTATTTCCATTAATAATTATCTCATAGCAGTAACACAAATGTGAAAATAAATATTACCGTCCCCACTAATTTCATCTGTAGATCCAGGTGGCATGCAAAGAAAGGGGGAATAGGGAACAGAGGGAAAGAGACAGAAAAGAGGAGGGAAGAGAAAGGAAACATACTATTAAAATGACAAGTAAATCAAAGCATCAGAAAAATAACAAAGTCACCCCCCAAAGTCTAATTCAAAAGATAAAAGAAAGATTGCAGTAGCAGAGTATTTACTTGAAGGATGTTATGCTAAGTTTTAAAGCTCCAATATACACGAAGTTATACAGCATTATTGTAGAGTTTAAATTAAGTTTCCACCACTGAGGAAAATTAATTTGTTTCTCACAATTAGATGTTAAAAACAGGTTTTGCTTTGCTCAAAGAGAATTTGTGTACTCTTAGGTAAAAATAAACACTAATGTGCACATTAAATGACAAATAGGAGAACAAGCCCTTCACATAGCTATCCCAATGAGCTGATGGGATTTTAATATCACATGGGAGAAGTACTCAGCCAGGCATGCTACTAAGAACTATATAGGGGACTTAGGATTGAAGTTCTCAGATGATACACAAGGCTCAAGTTTAAATTTGTACAGAATAAAAAATCTTGTTCTAAACATTTTGGAGAAATTATCGTTTCAACAGTCATAAGAAAATCATTGCTTTCATAGAAAATTCTCCAAATGGCATTATCTGCCTTATCTGTGCTGCAGCCCAAATCAGAAAAATTAGGCACCCCAGGGTTCATCTTACTTCCTTTACTTATTTTTATTCTGTATTAGGAAATCTATTCAGCAAAACAAAACAAACAAACAAAAAATCCCAAAACAAAAACAACAACAACAAAAATGGTCCTTCCAATTCCTGTGGGGAAATACTTGGGCACCCCAAAACTGAGAAAATACTTCTTGCTCTAGCATGCATTATAAACTAGCAAACAGACAAACAAATCTGCTCAAGAGAGTAGCCCAAAGATTGTGAGACACAAAATCTTTCCTGCAGTTATCACTTCTGGAAAGTAGAGAGCAAATATACATATTCAGTAAAGGTCTGATCAGTTTAGCAAACTATAAGCATCCGGTTAGAGTTAGTTTCACAGGAGGAATGCATTGGTTAATAGGAGAGCCTACGCAAATTCAGTGCAGTACCGGTAGGAGGAGGTTCATGAGAACAGAAGACCAAAGGGAGAAAGCGCCTAGCTTTCTTAACTTTATGTTGGCAGTGACTGACTCCTTTACAAAGAGGCAAGAAGAGGAAAGAGAAAAATAAAAACAAATTATTTCAATACAAAAAGCAACCTGTTACATTTCAAGCCACATCTATTAGAAACAATACAAAATTGCAATGCTTTTCTTTTGTTACTGTATACTTTATTTCTTACTATGATTGACTTGCGGTTTAAAAAAATGGTATTTTAAAATATAATTTTGTTTTAATAAAGATATGCACTGGATACAAAAGACATAATGAAATGCTCCCAATCCTGGAGATACAGTTAATGAAGGTACAGATATTTTCATAAATCACAAAGCCACAACCAAACGAAACAAAACACCCAATAAATAATTCAAGAATTAAGAACATTCAACCAGAACGACAAAATTATAGAAAAACAGTGTATCTCATTTTGAAAAGAGTTGTTTGAGCAATTTATCCCAATTCATCAGCTAAGAGAGATGCACAGATCTACATTACCTTAACATAAAAACTGGTAATGAGGATGTTTGAACACACTCACTGTATTATTTATATTAAAGCATTCACTCATTCACGTACTCAAAACTGATTTGAGAGGATGCTTTACTCTAGCTAAGCAATAAGAACACAGAAGCAAGAATAACAGTATGGCAACAGTGGACATGTATCAGTCAAGTACAAGCAAGGAATGAAGCCTTCAACATATTCTAGATATTAACATGGGATTGACATACACAGTATTCAGGCATATAGGGCACCATCAATGAAAGTCTTGATGGTTAGGATAATTTGGCTGCCAAGATGGCAAAGGTTTCATTTGACAGTATCAACATACAAGGAGTAAGAATGAGAAGAACTGAAATATGCACTTCTGTAATATTTTTGAAAGATACGTTTGAGTATAATGACATTTATTGACCATTTCACCTTACTGCTTGATTTGAAAAGCTACCTTTTCCACATACCACACTGCTGGACTTCCTATGTGATGACCAGAAGTGTACTGCACTTACTGGCTTATTCGTGAATATGGGCCTGACTTAACAAATTAATACTCTGTGTGAAGATGGCTGGGACCTTGGATTTGGATGTGGGAGGGGAGAATCAGGAGTCAAGAGCTATGTGAGAAGTTACAGGGATAAAATATGAATACAGATTGTGGATAAAAGCATTCCGTCAGTATTAAATTTCTTGATTTTGATAATGATACTCAATTCCATAAGACAATGTCTCCAATCTTAAGAAACCCACACTAAGCACAGCAGACCCGAGTAATGAACTGTTAAGACTACATTCATTATTTGTGTCATCATTTTCTAAGAACAAAATCATGATAAAATACAGGCTCTGAAGTCAAGACAATCTGGATTCAAACACTCTGACATTGGGAAGGTTACCTAACTTTTATTTTTGCTTTCGTAATTGTAAAAGAGGATAGAAATAATCTTAGGCTAGGCAGACCTGAGGGAGGATTCCCTGGGTAGCTGGCTCAGAGTAGCCACTTCACAGGTGTCAGCTATTCCTAACTTCCACACTATTTTTAAACAATGGTATACTAGTCATATTATCTTAAAAGCAAATTAATTTTTTAAGATATTAACTTTACTTGAAAAATATCAAGAACATCATTCTGCATCAGAAAAATGGTATCAGGACTCAGTTTATTAAAGATGACCGTTTTCTATTTTTTGAGCACCTACCATGTGCTAGGCACATCACACAGATCCTGAGGTACAGCAGCAAACAAAACAGGCCCTCTAGCTCTTCACTTACTGAGCTTAGCTTCTAGTATAAGAGAAAGATAAATAAATTGTACAATCTATCAACGTTTAAGTGCTATGAGGACAAAGAGAGCAGAAGTATTTCCATACAGATCTGAAACTTTAGATATGTAATTATAGAAGGAGGCATTCACGATGTCTAGGAGAAAGACAGTAGCCATGTATTTATCTACAAAGGCCAGTATAGGTCAGGCACACAGCAAACATAGAGAAGAACAGTATGGTGGTCAGCAAGGTAGATGAAGCTTTAGCATTAGAGGGACAGGGGAAATGGCAGACATACTCAGTGAGGTAACACAGAGGCCCAAAGAGTTAAAGACTTTGTAAGCTCATGATACAGCCTGTGTTTTTTATTCAAATGATGTTAAAGTCAGAACAAAGAGGAAGTTAGGCAGAAGAGACTCAGGTCCTAGGTGAATCAAGTCAAGACTTAAGTAAGTTAACATATCAGATGACCTGAATAATTAAGTAAGAAAAGAACAGGTCCCTAAAAATGCAAGAAGCCTTAGAAGACGTGAATGCAAATAAAGTAGCTTGCTTCCTAGACCTCAAAGGCCAACAGGCAACCAGCAGCATTCCTGAGCTGTCACATTTTCCTACACCAAAACCTGCATAAAAATACATAAACACCTATGGTGTCTACTTTAAAGAGCCCCTCCCTAACAAGCAAGGAGCTTTTCCCTTTATTCTTTCTATTAAACACACATTTGGCCATTCCCCAACACTTTCTGCTTGTTTTGGTGGCTTTCATCTTTGATGCCCCAAAATAAGATCCTGAGAGCTAGAAGGAACTGGTACAATGTTAAGGGTGAATGAGTAATATGAGCTACTCTACTTTAAAGGTTTCCTGGAGCGTGCCAAGAGAGAAAGCATATCTGAAATAATTGAGGAGCGAGATTGAAGTGAGTATGAAAGGAAATAATGGATGGTAAGGAAGATTGTGAAGGTATTGGAAAGACAGAATCTATTAGGGTTTACAAGGGGCTGCATGTGGGAGGGAGAGTAGAGTAACATCAAGAATGACCCAAAGATGGCATATCAGCCATGAGGAAGGTCAGCCATGTAGTGAATGCAGGAGGCAGAGGCTTTCCTTGGCTGGGGGAGCAGTGGTTCTTCCTGAATGCACTGTATGTGAGGTGCTTATGAGACGTTTTTATCTTTCCAGTGCACAAGGTGAGCGGAAAATGCTGTGGGAGTGTGGAGGTCAGAGAAGGATTCTGGGGTTAGGAGAGCTTGATAAGCCATAAATACAAAACAAGCCCCAAGGTGAGTACTGAGGTTGGCAGAAGCAGTGCAAGGACTAATGTGAAGGGTGTACACTCAGTGAGTAAGACTGTGACAATGAGAGGCTAAGGGGCATAGTACTTGCCTCACTTGCAGTTCTCTACAATGTGGCTACCACAGAAAAGACACCCATCATCAGTAGCGTTGCAGGAGCATTAAGGGGTAGCACTGCCCTCACACTGAGGGCTAGTTTGCTTTACAGGAAAATGACAAGCAGGTTCATGGCAGAGGTAAAGGGTATTAGAAACTGGGCAAGAGCAGGAGGAGGGTGTATGCAGAAGGTATGGAGTCCCAAGGGGGCCTGGGCTTCCCTAGGAACTGTCATAATCAGGGATAAAGGGCAAGATGAAGTCAGTCCCAGTGGATCACTTACTTTTCTTTTGGCTTGTAGCTATACAAGCAAAGCAGTATTTCCTTTTGACCATACCTCTGGTTTGGTAAGGATGATGCTGACCATTACTTGAGCTCTGTGTTCTGTGAAAGTCTTCCCAGCAAGTCATCCAACCTGCAGTGGACATGGGGGACTCCCCACTCCAACAATGCTAAAAATTCAGGAATTTCTAGTGACATATTAAAAAAAATATATATCTGGGGGGGGGACCAACACCTAACTAGCAAGGTAAAACTCTATTTTAAAAACTGATAAAGGGGGAAGCTTTTTTATCTTTCCAGTAGCAACTACTCCTGAGGGTAATGAAATGGCAGAAGTTGGAGAAGACATGAGAAATTTGTCTGTGGCCATGCTGTGGCCCTGATGAAATCTAGCCAGGTTTACCAAGAGTTGCTAAGACAATTAGGTAAGACTCGTGGATTGTTAAACCACCAATCAATCTAATGTAACAAAGAGATGGACACAAGTATTCATCATTTATGAAGTATTGCTTCTGCAGGGGGTAAAAAAATCATTGGACCTCAATAAAATATTGTGTGTGTGTGTGCGTAGTACCAAAAGATCAAACCCCAGGATCCTGCATACTAAGTAAGTGTCCAGAATGACCTACAATCTCTCCCCTTTTTATTTTGAGAAGCAGTCTTGCTAAATTGCCCAGGCTCCCCTCAGATTTGTGATGCTCATGCCTCAGCCTCCTGGGATTACAAAGTATGTGCTACCACACCTGTCTTCAAATTTCTTTAAATTCTACTAAGCAGCTAACAAGGAACAAAGAGTCCAGAGATGACAGGATAAAGAAAACAATGTCATAAAATTAATTCATAGAGAGTAGGAAGTACAGATTAAGTGCCACAATTCTTCTACAAATAGCTTTAATAGCAAACCAACCAACAAACAGGGAGAACTAGCTGACAGACACAAGGAGGAGGGGGCACTAAAATTCAACAGTATTTGTTTGACTACACTGGACAAAACTAAGTATGAAATGGGATAATCAGGGCAATCTGGACACTTGATGTTAGGGTTTTTTTTTGTTACTGTTTTTTAAAAAGCTATTTTAAAGAAATATTTAGAGGTGAATTATGCCTTAGGTTGGCTATAAGGTAACCAATGGAAAATGTGTGTCTGTCTAAGAGGCTAGAGGCAGAGGTGAAACAAAATTGGAGGTAAGTTTTATTTATCACTGACTATGGGTGATAATGTGGAAAATTATTATAGAATTCTATTCTCCTGTGTATGTTTAAAAATTTCTATGAAAGAAAATGTATATTAATTTAGAGGTATAACACATAGTGGCACTTATTACAATATTTCATTTCCTTTTTTTCTTAAGGTTTTTTTTTAATTAAAATAGGCTTGCCTGATTTTTCTCACTGTAATTCGGTACCTGCCACGCTGGGGGACCATGGAGGGAGGTACCAGGGGCTGGGCCTGTGCTCAGGGAGGGTATGTCCTGTGCGCCCTGCCAGGGACGATCTTGCTTCCTCCCGGTCAGCACCAGCCACCGCAGACCTGCTCACGCCTGGTGTGCACCTCCCCGCTTGCTGTCTATGATGTCCCTCCAGCTGTCGCTCCAGGAAAGCAGCCGTCTCTTTGTGGGGGGCAGGGCYAGGTGCCGATTATGGCAGCAGGTGAACAAGATGTGCTCCCAGTGTGGAGCCTGCTCCAGGCCTCGAATGATGTCCTTGTCATCAATGAGGAGGTCCCCCAGGACCATGGTCTTGTCCCTCGTCAGGATAATGTGCTCCACAAACTGGGGCCCAAGGTGCCGCTCCACCCAGCGGTACTTCTCGCCCACACAGTGGTCGTACTTCAGCAGAGGGCTAGTGCAGATGAAGACCTCGGTGTCTTGCATGTCGTTCATCTCCCGCATGGCTTCCAGGGCCCCCAGGATGGGGTCCAAGTCTAGGAAAAAGCCCGGGGCTTCATACACGCTGGCCACTTCATCCGCCAGGTCGGGCCGCAGGGTGCGGTACTGCTCGCTAGCAAGGAAGCCCCAAAAGAAGCCCCGGTACTGCTCCAGCAGTACGTGCGGCTCCTCTGGGAAGCAGCGGCGGAAGCCCCGCAGGAGGTCGGCCTCGAAGTCGGCCAGCACCCGCCGTCCATATCCACCAGCACGCGCACCGGCCGCGATGTCGTGGCTGCAGGAGTCCTGAGGTCTAGGAGCCGCGAGCCTTATGCTAGCGTGTATGGCGGCGCGCGATGCGCACGATGTGGGGACCAAGCTCGCGCGTGCGCGGGGACCTCAATATTTCATTTCTTTGGTTTGTTTTAACTTATTCTGCCTGATTTTAATTTACAATTACTGTCTAGGTATCATATGCTACAAACAAGGGTTTGGGGCTGGGCTGAGATCTACTTTTAGAATTATATTTTTAAAGATCAAAGCATTCCTCTGAAAATTAGAAAAGAACCAGACCTTTTGATGTCAATGGTGCCTATTTTATATTTAGCAATATGAGACTTGGGCTTCTTGAATTTCAGTAATCAACTGTTTAAAATGCTTACTAAAGGTTATTAACATTCTAAATCAGTTTAGCCAGAGGCTATCCCATGAGTACTTTAGTATACTCAAGTGTACTTCTAACTGTGAAACACATCATTATAAAAGAGAAAATCAGCTCCATTCAAAAGTACTTTCATGAAGCATTTCATTCCCTATATAAAACAGAAGCTACTAGGGAGAAGAAACTTTCTTCTGGAAACAAAATTCATAGGACTAAGGTGAAAGATTTGTGGGGACAAAAATTTGTAAAAACAAAAATATTGTTTATCTTTTCATTTGGTCTTTTAAAATTTGAAAGTGCCTTACTTAGTTTGTTCCCTGCCGGGCAGGTCTTACAACTTCAAGGAATGACTGGAACCAAAAACTTCAGTTCAGGGTCAGGGTAAGGAAATAGAATGTCATTTTGCCTCTATTATCTCTAATAAACCTCTACTTTGCACCAGATTATGTACATGACTTCAGAGTGTTCTCAGTTCTTTCAGAAACCATAAAACCAAACCAAACCAAACAATTCACACCATACTACACCAAACCAAACTATGCAATGTGGTTGGTTAGGCAGTCTCAAATCTTAGTATGGCAGAGGATTCTATCAAAAGCTGTCAAGGCAGGAGAGGAGGGAAGGGCTATGAGACAGGAGGCAGCATGGCTGGGCTCTGTTCATTCACATCCTTATCCATGCACAGCACCCCAGCCAGTGGGAATTTATGAAGTCAGGGTTGACTGCAAACTTCTCAAAGGCTGTCTCTCCTAGTATCACAGTGAACTAGAAGAATTTCCCTTAGTGTAGGCCAGTAACATCCAATACTTGTCACTTTGTATACATGATTATCAGTAACATTTCGACTACATTATAGGAGGCCTGCCCATTAGATTAGTTGTTTAAGTGCCTGCTTAAGCAAAGACAGTCAGGCTCAGGATACTGTGGTTCGATCTCTAGATCCTCATGCCTTACCAGACCTGCCCTTAAGGCATCCTGAGCGCCCCCCCACCCCCAAAGAAAGCAATCACAATGGAAAAGAAGGAAACAACTGTGGAGAAATAATGAGATATGGAGTGACATTTGTGTGACTGAAACTTGCTAATACATGCAGCACGTCAAAATTCACCATCTCCGCCAGGCTCTCTCATGTACCCAGCTGAGTTTGTAAGTGGTGAAAAAGCTAGGGCTATAAATGCAGATCTTGTAAAGGATAATATATCAACGAGTGATAATGGTGAGACATCTCATGCCAGTAAGGAGTGGTTTCACAATTTTAAAGCGAGAACTGGGGTTCATAGTGTAACTAGGTATGGTAAAACAACCAGTGCTGAGAAAAGTTTATTCATTTATTTTTAATTTTAGGGAAGAGTCTATAGGGTGTTNNACTAGTTTACAGCCTCCCAGGAGCAGGGATTACAAGTATGCGCTATCATGCCCAGTCTCAATTGCCAGCTCATCACGTCTCGGGGGGCAGGGCCAGCACAGCAGGCCCAGGAATCAAACCCCTGGAGCGTGCACCTGCTTGCAGGTGCCTTAATCTACTAAGCTACTTGGCTGGCCCTTGATAAAAGGGTTGTTAACAATTCATACACCACTTCTAAACAGTAACACTGATAAATGGCTATTGTGCGCATCAAATTTTCAAGTATGATGAAACTGGCCTTTTCTGGAAGAAAATGTCAAGAAGAACATGCACTACCATTAAGAGTAGAAAACTGTCAGGCCACAAGCCTATGAAGGATAGGCTAAGCTTATGGCTATGTGGTGACCTCAAGATTAAGCCTCTCTTGGTTTATCTCTGAGACCCCTAAAGTGTTCAGAAAACAAAGTCATGAAGAATAGGCTAGAGGTCATGCGGAGATCTAATGCAAAAGTCAGGGTAACTACAGAGTATATTTTCTTGAGTGGATCAGGGAGGCTTTCTGTCTTACTGTTATCTATAGAAGACAAAGGTTTACCATGCATGGTTCTCCTCATCATGGATAATGCTCCTGCTCACCTATGAGATTTGGAAGAACTGACTGAACAATTCACTTGGCTCTCAGTCGAGCTCCTTCCACTAATATACCACTTACTGCAGCCTGTGGACCAGCACAGTATAACTAATTTTAAGAAGCTATATACCAAGGAACTGTTCCTGAAGTGCTTCCAGATGGTCTCAGATACTGAGTTAACCCTTAAAGAGTTCTAGAAGGAACATTAAAACATTCTTTCCTGTTTGGGGCTAACTGAGAAATCCTAGGCCAATGTCTCTCTAAGGACACCAAAATGACCTGGAAAAAGTGTGGTGTATATAGAAGAGAGACTTTGAAGGCTTTGTAGTGGAACCTGAGCCTTCAACTGACCCTGTGACTGGTTGATGACACTGTCACTGTAGCAGAGTTCATAGGCTTGCAGGTAGATGGGGTGATGTTGAACTGGTGGGAGAGCACTCATAATTGTCTACAGAGGAACTTTAGTAACTTCTGGCTGAGCAAGAGGGAATGGCAGCTGAAGAGGAGTGGGAATCTTAACAATCAGTGCAACAAAGATCTTCTTCTAAAATAAAAGAAATCTTGAAAAGATAAGAGAGAACTACACATATCTGTAGAGAAGGCCCACCCAGATGAAGAAAATGTCAATTGTTGCATTCACTTGCTTAATGACAATGTCATGTTATACTGTGTTAAAGAAAAGACAAAAGCAGGTAACCTTAGACTAGTTTTAAGTTCTGAAAATGATGAGACCTAGTGACCTAGATCTAGACCCTAGAGACCTAGTGAGCCAAGATAACCTGAGACCAGTTTTAAGTTCTGAAAGCGTTGAGACCTAGTGAACTAGAAGCAGGTTCTAGCAGACAATAGCCTCTCTCCCAAGGAGAGAAAGGACACTAGAGGGCCAGATTCCTGATATATATGGGGACTCTTCTCCCCCAAAATAACCACCTTCCATTTCATTTTCCCTTCCTGCAAGCCAAAGATGTCAGTCTGAATGGTGAGTATAGTATGAAACTGTATCTAGTAAAGTAGGCACATTTTATAACTTTTGGTGAATATACTAGGAAAATTATTGGTATTTGTGGTAAATTATGCAAATTGTACAACTCTTCTATTATCAAAAGGTTATTTGAGGGGTGCTTTGGGAGGTTTGGAATGCTTTATGGGTATTTCCATTATTTCTTATGGGAAAAGGTCTTGACTTATAATTAACATGAGTTACAACCAGTCCTCATGAACAAAATGAATTTGTAAGTCAAGGGTGTAATTCACAATAATTTTCAGTCACTAACTTGAAATACCAAAAACAAATTTTATATATTAAAAGTATGCCATGTGATTAATAAATGAGCCAAAATAATGTTAAAATTTTTGAATATTTGTAATGATACTGACAGAATATTCCAGGGTGATACATTTGTTTTTCTGGCATAAAAGTCTTGGCAGACACAATCAATTTAAACACTTCTACTGGAAAATGAAAGAGATCACTGTCCTCACTGTCATGATGAGATATAAAAAGTAAAGTGTAATTTATGAAGTCTTATGTAAAATCCAAACGAAAGCCATGGACATAATGTAACAGCATCATGATCATGTATTTCTGATCATGTCTAAGATTTGATCTCTCAAGCAAGGGTCTGTTTACCAAAAACAAACAAATATCTACAAACACAAAAACTAACCAAGCAAATTCAAGTCAAAATATTTGAAATTCAGTTCTACTCACTGATTTGGAAGTATCTCTAGTCCTGTGCACTCACAGGAGTAACCAGATCAGGCAGGACATTCCTCCCTCTCTGAGCACATCTATAGATCATCCAGGACTGACTACTCAACACTAGCCTCTTGGATACCTGCTAAGGCCTTTCTGAGCTCTATATTAGGCTTAAATTTCCCTTTTAAGATCACAGAAATGTATTATTCTATCAAATACTTTTCTGGATCTCCACTAATCTTACTTTTATAGAGAAAGATTGTCTAAATTTCAAAGCTGAATTCTCCTAAGATGTACATCTAGAATAGTGCCTACCATACAAACTATTCAAGTATTTGAAGAGATTAATATCAATGGTGAATATACAACTGGAATGGCTATCTGTAGGGATTAATGAAGTAACGTGACAAAAAAGAAGACAATCTATGTTGCTGGTGTATAATTAGACCACAGTTTCACCTGACTGGCCTGCACACAGAACAGCCTTGCAGTAAGAATGACTCCACAGGGCCTGGCAGGAACAGGGTCATGGATAGAGCACCAGCACAACATGCCACACAAGAGGTAAACAACAACAGAGAAATAAATTTGGGATTTGTTAACAGACTGGTTTTCTAGGTTATCAACTGAGCAGAGATATTCCTAGAAATATTGAATATCAGTGTTTGGGCTAAGTATACCATCACTGCACTGTACGCAGGCTTCAGGAAGATGGTAGGTTTTACATCTTCATGAAAGATAGAAATATACTATAACTGTTATTCTTACTTTGCCTAAGTAAGCAAACAGCGGGCAAAATGACCAAAGACTAAGACAATTAGTCCTTTAGATAACTAGTCACTCCACCAAGGCTCTAGATAATTAGTCACATCATTAACTATCCACTGGACACTGATCATTCTTCTCTGCCTATACTATAAATCATGTGATAACAGTAACTCATGAAAATATCACTAGCTCTAGAGAACAGATACTATAACACAATGACAGGAAGAACAGGGTGAACAGAAAAGCTGCAGCAGAGCTAGGGCTAAAAGGGGGACAACAACTTCAACTGAATGTGTCTGAGAAACAACGTAACAAGAGTGGGAAACATGTAGATGGTCTTGAAGGGCTGAGCTAAGTAGTCTGAGCATCATCTGATGGGTACTAAAGTTTTACTCTAAGTTTCTAAGCAAATAATTGCCCATTTATTTATTTATTTATTTATTTTTATTATTTTTTTGGCAGAACCGGGGATTGAACTCAGACCCTTGAGCTTGCCAGGGAAGCACTCATTCCACTGAGCCATCTCTCCCGGCCCAATTGCCCATTTAAGTTAATGTAGTAGTGATCAAAGAAATAAGCAGGGGAAAAATACTATTTCCTTTTTTTCCTAGGGGAAAAAACTCTACAAAGTCAGAATCATAGAATTGAAGTCAGATACTCAAGCATAATGACTCTACCTTTTGTTAGGTTGGTAACCTTGGGCAAGTTATTGACCTCTCTGCCACAAGACAAAATATATCATTTGACTGTTTTGAGGAGAAAACAAAAACCAAAGCTTGGACCAGTATCTCCTACAAGTGCTCCTGAAAGTCAGCTAACTTTCTTCTTAATTTGCTTTAAAATAGAATGAAAAGTTGGAGAATACAAGGAGTTGGCTGGGAAAGTGAAAGGGAGAGGCCTGTTGATAACCACCTGCTGGAGGAGATGGTGGGGTTGAAACCTAAAGAATAGAGGGTACTGATGAAATCAGTAAAACAAAATTTGAAGGTTCTGGTAGATTCTACCTTATTATCTAAAGAGATACAAAGAATAGTATTCATCAACCAAATAGAAGAGTATTTCTTTCAGCTTGCTCTCATGCCTCAGTTGCTGGGGGAGTATGTATGGTTAATAAATCAGCCAGATGCCACGACATCCTGAGGCTCATCTCAAAAGATGCCTTTCAGGCTGACATAAAGACAGACCACCATGCTTAGAAGTTACTCAGAGGGCAACTCAGATCTCACCCATTCAACAGAATGGTCTCAGCTGCCCTGTGGCTGCTTCTGCCCTCCTACAGGATATAATGGTTTCTCTTGACAAGTTTCTGCTCCCACCATGGACCAATCAAGCACAAATGCTGAGGGCTGAGGGGCACCCCTAAGTTGCTTCTGGAAACCTGAGGCTACTCTTTAAATCTTGGATTCAACTTGAAGGATAATTTCACTTTTCTGGAAAACATGGCAACCTGATATGGCCAGTCAGCGAACAAGAGCACTGACAAACTCTTCTCCATTGTATTCGTAGGGGAATAGTGATCCCTCAGCTGACACTACAACATGCATTGTTACTATTTCTACCAGGCATGTACACACAAGTACGAACATTTCTGGAGAAAGGGCTGGTGTCATGTTTGCTCACACACACAAAAAGTATGCTGCATTTCTATGTTGGACACTAAAAAAAAAAAATCCAAGATCAAGGAGGCCAAAGTACAAAATTAACTTAAAGGAAAAAAACCTCAAAACTAAAACAGGAACTGAGTCCTTTGTATATTGACATTAAGTTAACAGGAAGATGTTTTAGAAATGAAACATGTATGTTCACATTTATATCTCAGAACAGATGTTATGCATATGTGTGCATGTACAAATAGTATAGCATATGTTCTTTAAGACACCCAGGTGGAGCCCTTGAAAGATACTTTCTTCTTTCTCTTTATTTATCTCCCACATTTTTAGAGGTGTAAAAAGTGCACATATATTTTGCAAACAAGCCAAAAATATATAGACCACACTGATCACAACAGCAGATAGTTAAAATAATGCTTGTGGACTATTTTAACTATATTTAAAAAACACCAAGATCCTAACATTTTATGTAATCAGAAAAGACAATAACCATTATAAAATGCTTCACACTTCTTGAGCTTCAAAAAACAATGAATATGTAAGTATACTCTATTCTGCAAAGATTAATTATAATGCTAATTTCAAAAGTAAAACTTTCACTCTATGATTAAAATGACTTTAAAACTTAAAATAGTGAGGGCAATATTATACAAATAATTTATTTTTATAAACTACTCTAGAATTCAGCAAACACATTAAAAATGGACAAACAACATTCCCACATGTTGCAGCTTGCTCTCTCTGTAAAGCCATTACTTTGCCCCTTACCTGATACGGAGACAGCATGTGTTCGGACACCCTGCTTCTCACTGTTGGCCAACCTGGAACAGAGGAGCAAAAGGTGAGTGCTGCACTATCCAGACCAAACCACAAGGCCCCTCAAATATGGAGTTATCATGGATTAGGAGGACAATGCCATTTTCCAGGGAGATTAAATTTTAGGTGAATTCCTTAAAAACTGGATTCTATTACCACTTAACATGGGCAGAATGCTTTGATGTTTCAAAGAATAAAATTAAAACTGGTAACTGATTGGGGTGTGGCTGAGTGGTAGTATTTGCCTCTCATGTACAAAGCCCTAGGTGTGTCCCCTAGCAGCACAAGGAACAATGAACCACTGTGGAAGTTACTCATGAGAATGAGTAAAACCACACATATCATATAAAGTGGTATGCATAAATTATACAAGAACTTACATTTAAATGATAGACTGAGAGAGAATGCTCAAAATTATGAGAAATGGGCCATATACTGGGAACTGAGTTTGTTCCCCTAAATCAACTTGAGATGGTATAGCATGACTGGTTCTTAAATCTGTAGCATGTAAAAATAAAAAAAATCAAGAAGTATATTAACACATACCATTTGCACATGGAAAACGTAATCTTAATGTATTTGGTAATTCATGACATGATTCAAAAACATTAGTGTTCTACATATTCAGCCCCATTAAAGTAACTTTGGTCAAAAATTTTGGTGACATTTTAAAAATGTAAGCATTGTTTAAAAATTTTGGAAACTACAAGGCACAGAGAAAAAACAAACCCTACTTCATTAGATGTCATTTATTTTGGTCTTTTGATTAAAAATAACAAAACCAAACCTAGATCTCTAAGCATTTACTACAGAAGTACTAAGTGGGCACTTTTTCCAGTATGCAGCATTTATACTAGAAAATGCTGAAATTTAAAATTCTCTTTGGATAACTAAGAATACTCAACATGAAACTGTCTTTCAACTATATTCACTGGGAAGTAACTCGATTTCCATTTGTAAGTAATTTATATTGTTTGCTTTCTTATTCTGTTGTCAATAATTAGGTCTCCCTAATAATACCAATTCACCTATGCTACTACCTACAAACTTTCTCATCTTGCTTGTTTTCTATCACTTTTTGATCAACAGCAGTAACAGTGTGCTCCTGCCAGTGATTTGAGGAAATTCTGTTTATACAGTTTTTTAGTCTGCTACCACATCTAACCTACTAGCTTATTTTTTACCTATATTTTTGACACCCCTGCTTTAATCTTCAAAAACCACCCTGAACTTTTAACTGAAGATTATCTAAGTATGCATCAGTTCCTGGGACACTCTTCAATGTCTAATAATAGGGCTGACTTGAATGTGCGAGCTCAAAACTGGGAAAAAGTTGCTGTATTCATTTTTCTCTCATCCACAGGTAGAGTGCACTGACCAGATACAACTGAGTTCTTGGCCAGTCATGCTTATAACTCCACAAAACCCTTGTGATCAGAGAAGTGTCTACACTTCTACTGTCCACTAAAGGTACAGACAACCACATAGGCCAGTTTCAGAAGTGTGCCAAGTACTATGCAGAAGATGTTATAAGAAAAGGCAACTAGGATGCCCCGGACTGGGAGCCAGGTTGCCAGGGGAAGTGACACAGGAAGAGACCTGAAAGATGAGCAAGGCTTAGGTAAGGAAAAGGAGTTAAGAGGCAGAGTGTGTCATACAGAGGCAGAATACTGACCATGGACTGCAGGGAAAGAGCAGAGGTTTGGTCCAGCCACTGAAAAGTCCAATGGAGTTGAGGAAGAACATGGGAGGAGCGCCAAAAAATGAGGCTGAAGGAGTCAGCAAGGAATAATCAGGGAGGAACCTGTAAGTTAACAATGTTGGAACTTGCCCCAAGACTGACAGCAAGTCAGGCAAACTTTTATTAGAACAGCCTCTAGAGCTGCAGCATAAAGAAAGGACATGATGATGGGCAGAACTAGACATGAAGATTCAATAGGAAGAGTGTAGACAAAAGTGTTTAAAGAGTGTAGACTGAGATACACAGTGGATCTCAGACTGGCCTGTTTACATAGGTTGTTTGGGATTTTAGGATGATTTCCATCATCAGCTAATTGATTAAGGTGGCTCAGTGTACCAAAACTATTTGTATAAACAATATGATTTGTACCAAGCTCTCAGGAGTCTGGCTGTTATACGCCAGGTAGACAGTATACATATGACCTGCTCCCCTAAAAACCCTGAGTGCCATGTCCTGATAGGCAATATTTCACATGTGCCACCCCAACTCACAGCTGGGGCTTCACGGTATACATTCCTAGGGGAGAACCTATGGAAGCTTGCTCCTTACATTCCCTGAACTTTGCCCTTTGTACTATGCCATTTATAATAAATCACAGCTGAAAATACAACTGCCTGCTGAATCAGGTGCATTCATTCAGAAAACTACTGTGCTAGGGGTGGCCTTGAGATCCACGTCTACTGCAGTAGCCTAGATAGGTAATAGCAACCATTCAAATTGGTGGTGGTGGTTAGTGGAAAGTCACTAAAGTGGATAGACTTGATACTTTTATTTAGGAAGTAGAACTAGAGAACTGGCAATGGACTGGGCATGGAGGAGAGGGACAGAACAAAGATGAACTCAGGGTCTACCTCTTCCTCCTGGGCCTCTTGTGTTTCTATCCTTCTTGCACATAAACCCACCCCTAGGAGCATTACTATATATATTTATCTATGCACCTGAAAGGCTAGATTTTATATTTCACATTTGGGGGACAGGGATATGGTTCAGCAGCATAAGCACCTGCCTGGCAAGCACAAGGTCCTGAGTTTGATCCCCAATACTGGAAGAAAAAAAAAAGCCCCCTCCCAAAAAAACCCTCACTTAATTACACATTTGGCTCTCAGTTTCTAGCATACTGGCTAAGAATACAAAAGTAATTATGAAAGTTCTTTAATTTTGTAGACCAATAAACCTATTATGAAAGTGGTAAAATAAAGACATAGTACCACCGATTACATCTCTTTAATTTTCCTACTTGTAAAATAGCCAAGATAGTACCTATTTTCAGGTTCTTGTAAAAATATATGCTGATAGAAAAGTGAATGTTTAACACTATGTTATAATCATGACTGTTATTTAGTTCCCTTATTAAACTTAAATAGAAACAAACTTTTTGATTAAGCCTAAGTTCCTAATGTACTTTTAACTGATTTATTTCTAAAGTAATTGTTTTCTAGATCTCTGATCATATATAAAGTTCACTTTTTCAAGAAAGTACATGATAAACCATAGAACATTCCTTAAGGTTTCTCACAACACCAAATAACAATATGCACAGAATACCACTTACTTGGGAATTGATGGCAAAGCCCGTTCGCCTTCTGCAGAGGGGAGAAAAAAAGGAAAGAGAAGTATGAAGTTCCTTTTACTTTTTGAAAAAATTATGCCTAGAAGTCAGAGCAGAAGGAATAGCTTCATCTATTACTTTGGCAATAATCTTTAAACCAAGTCATTACAATTAATTACACTTAATCTTTGGTTCCCATAGTTTTATTTTCAATACTATAACATAAACCGTGACATACACATTGTTTACAAGCTATGGGCAAATTACAATAAAGAATTAAAAAGACAAAAGATTTTTTCCCAGTGTGAAGGCAAAGACCTAAACATTCTGTATTTTGATAAAATCATTCACTAATCACAACACAAAAGCCTTTGTAGGAATCATGGAGAAACATAAAAGGAAAAAAAACAAAAACCCTACAGGTGCATAGATATTGAAGGAATTAAGGCACTGGAGATGCCAGAAGACCACAGAGGCCTCCTGGTGGTGACCAGAGGAGACCACAGCATAGTCAGCGAGAAAGGATGCCAGGCAGCTATTTAGGAAGAATGTTCAGAGTGGGCTTTCAGTGCTGAGCAGACAGCTTATTCCTTGGGCATAGTGACCAGCTTGTGGTGGATCAATCCCAGAAAAACTCAAGACTTGTCTCCCTGGTTTCTATCCCTTCCAGCCCAGCTTTATTTTTCTTAATGTAGTTGATCACCACTTGATAGACTACGTATTATTTTGTTTGCTGTCCTTCTGCCTCTTCATATTTCCATGCATTTAGGATTTGACTGTTCTGTGCACTGCTAGATCCCCAATCCTGAGCCTGGAAAGTGGTGGATGTTCAACAATAACCTCATAAAGAGATGAGATGTTCTGCCTACTCTACATCATTCTCACTTTTCATTATTCCTGGATGCTACCCTGCTGCATGCCATATACTTCCCTCAAAGCACAAGGCATGCCTGGAAAGATACTTTGCCTACTAGTCCTCTGAAGCTCAACTGGAACACCATTTTCCAACAGTGGTGTGCTCCGCTTGGTCCTCCTAGTTTCTGTAGCAGACAATTCACCACACTGCACATATGTGCAGAGACTGCTTGCCCTGTCCAGAAGTATCCCTAATATCTCAGAGTACCTGGCAGGAACTTAAGACATCAATCAGTTTTCCTGAAAAACTGTTTACTTGCTTATAAAACAGGTAACATTACCTAATTTGTAGGGACTGCTATGAGGCCTAGAGAATACTGTGTACACATCACAGATACCCAATGTGTTTCAGATACTCAGTTTGAAGTGTATCACCAGCCAGGTGTGGTGGCACACCATGTAATCTCAGCATTCAAGAAGCTGAAGCAGGAGGAGCATCATGAGTTTGAGGTCAGCCTGGGATACATAGTGAATTCAAGGCTGGGGTGCACTACATATTGAGACCTTATCTCCCTTCTTCCCCTCCAAAAGAACAAGTCAAACTATCATTTACGATCTTATAGCTATCTAACTTTCAAGCAAAATAACCAAGTCATACCATGAAGATCACATTTGTAAAAAATGGAAAAAGCGTGATTTTTGTTCTATTTTTATGGCACTGAGATTGAAACAGGGCCTTCACAATGAGCTGTACCTCAGGCTTTTTTAAATATTTGAGACATTATTATGCTAAGTTGCCTAGACTGGCTTTGCATTTGTGATTTTCCTAACTCAGCCTCTGAGAATCCTGAAATGATGTGTGTATTATTGTATCCAGCTTGGTGATTAGTTCATTATCTCACCAACACGACCACCACCCATCCCACATCCAATACTATCAATTAATAATATAGCCTTTCAAATGACACATTACTGTAATTTCTTTTGAACCTTGTTGAAATTTCTATTTCCTTTGAGAGAAAAATCAATCAGTTATTTTATTTGTAGGTAACAGTGACTTCCTAAGTAGCTAGTTGGGCACAGACAGAAAGAAGGTGGTAAATAACATGATAACTTTTTTTTTTTTTTTTTTTTGGGCAGTACTGGGGATTGAACTCAGGACCCTGCGCTTGACAGGCAAGCGCTTATTCTACTGAGCTACCTCCCCGGGCTCTCAGTGATAACTTTATAAAGTGAGAAGGTCACAAGATAGAAGAATGACAGTTTTTCACTTTACAACTGATTCTAGGAGGCCTACAAGTAGGGAGAGCACACTCTTGAACCACCCTCTGTAATAATCCATCAGTTTCCACTGATGGCAAGTATGGAAGTATATTTTCCAATTGGATTACAAAGAGTGGTTATTACCAGTTATCTTTTTACAGAAATTATAAAAGAATCTATCTTTTTCTGTCTACACCTTTGCTATACTATTTCATGCTCCATATTTTCTGAGGGTCATTCTTATAATGGGATGGGCTATCCTTTACTGTATGAGCTGGAGAGCATTTGAAATAAAAACTTTAATTTTTTTATAGTATGTGTCTAAAGTATTTTTCCCTGTGTCATAGCTTTACAACTGTTCCCTTTTTATGAAAAGTATTTTAGTTATGTACCTAGACCTATCAGTTTGGCTCTCTTATCTCTGGGTTCTTGTGCTTCACACTACCAACACCTACAGTGTGTAGTGCTACTGTTATTGCACAAGAAAAGGGAGGGTACAATTATGATTATTAAACAGCACAACAAATTTACAAAGTTGCAAAATAGATTCTGAATTGTTTTTTAGGGATGAGTTAGATAATAGAATGCACCTAAACCAAAGTCAAGTACTGACACTGGTATTTGGTTTGTGACTTTCATTATGTTTTCCACCAATGAATATCACCTTTAAGAGTACTTTCTAAATCTGAAGTAATTATGGCACACTAAAGTGCATGTGGGCACACCCATGGTTCACATACAGAGTTTACTGTTACAATTGTGTGTACACACACACCCACACACCCACAGTTGTCTGGCATTAAACTAATTTGAAGCAGACAGATGGACATATATAATTGTAATCTGATTTTCTTGTATTCAAACTTTAATTTTTTCAATCTGATAAACACACTGTATACATTTATGATATATCATATGATGCTTTAATACAGAAGCAAAATTACTTGAACCAGGGTAAATACATCTATTTCCTTAAACATTTATCCTCTTTTTTCTTCTTCTGTATTTAGGACAGAGTCTACAGGATCTCACTACGTAGATCGCACTTGTAGTGATTCTCCTGTTTTCAACCTCCCAAGTGCTGGGATTATAGGCACATGCCACCATGTTCAGTCTCAATCCTATCTCAGCATGCCCTGGGGGTGGGGCTGGCATGGAACACTGGGGATTGAACCCCAACTGCTGTGCTCTGCCTAAGCAGGCGCTTTAGTCTGTTGAGCTATTTGGATGGCGCACCAAAGTATTATCTTTCTGTGAAAGAATTCTCCCCAACATTTAAATATCATTTGTACAGAAGCAAGTCAAATGCATGAGCTTTAAAGGCCTTAATAGAGAATAGCTTCAGATAGTTCTCAAAGTAAGTTTATTACATATAGAGAAAACTGCCACAAATACAGTTACAAAACAAAACACAAAAAAAGTTAATAGTGATATCTTCAGGGGAAAAACACTTCTAGGTGTGCCTTATTATGGTATCCTGCACATGTTTACTTCCTATATGTGTTGGTTTATGGCTTTAGATCTTGTTTTCAGAGCATGACATTACTACTACCTTTTAAACAAATGGTCCCATGACTCCTAAGTTTAAAATGCATACACTCAGTCCATGCCTGAATTCCCAGCACTCAGGAGGATGAGGCAGGAGGATTGCTGAGCTGAGACCAGCCTGGGTTATATAAAGATCTCAAGTCCAGCCTGAACTACATAGCGAAACCCTGTCTCAAAAACAAACACACAAGGCACACACCCTATTTCATATCCCCAACCTAAATCTAGAGTGGCTCTGTAGTCAAAGGACTTTTCTACCAGGCAGGCTGGGCTCTGCACTGCAAACTAGGCATCCAGCCTTTGCCATCTGCTTCACCTGTATGTCTTTCTGCCTGTTTTTCTAGCTCAATACTTCCTGTATGGACACAGAACATGCAGGGCTTCAGGATTCCTTACAATCATCTCAATTGATGAGATGAGTGCTAGAAGGAGCCTTGTCATTAAGGCCAGATTGTATGTCCACAGTCCTCATCTGCCACAGTATAGTAGGCTACTCTATGGACCCTATTTGGGACATCCCCAACAACCCCACATAAGAGGAATCATTCTTCTTTTAAAAAGGAATCTAAAAGTTAGGTCAGTACTGTGTATCAATATCACATTGACTAGAAGAGCAAAAGGAATGGCAATATAATTGAACTTACGAACCCCGGACATGCCAGGCACTTTCAAACATTTCTCAGACATGAAATCATTCTACTAGTACTGCAGAAGATAGCTGTTAATTCTTGCTCCATAGAAAGAAAACTGTGGCATAGAAAGGCAGGCACAAATGGAAAGCAGCTCAGTGGACTCACCATGTGAACCTGCAAGCTGACACAACCCCTAAACCTAGGTCTTTCTGTTTTGCGCTATGCTAGGGTCCCACTGCGATGTTTTCACTTGATTATTTTGTAACTCCAAATCCTCTGAAACATCTCTTACTCTATGATTGCAAAAAAACCTTGCCTCATTTCTAAAGTGACGGTCTTGGTTTTAGGACATTTCTTCATTCTAATCTCTGATTTTAAATAATTTAGAATGTATTTTATTCTTTATTTTAAGCTTTTGAGACATAAGAAAAACATGAAAGGTTAACATTAACATTAGTGGACATTTAAAAAAAAACTCTCAGAAAATAACCTCAAAAATTTATTTAAAAATACTAGCTGTACCTTAGAAAATCTAAGTCTGTGGCACTACAAATGCAGACATTGTTGTCTTGACACTCCACTCTAACTCAGCTCTTGGCCTATAGGAGTGTGAACTGGCTAACTAGCCCTAGAAATAAGTGTCCAGGTTATATGGGGCCAAATTATTCAGCTGGTCTTCATATTTACAGTGCTGCTGAAATCAAAAGCAGGCTGCTGAGGCTAAGCTCCTCTAACCATCCAGGAGAAAGAAACAGATGACGTGGCAGAAATGGCAGAAACAGAACCTCACCTTTCTGGGGTCTGATGATAAAGGACTGTGTGGCTCCATTCACCAGTCGACAGTATCCGTCTATCAGGTCAGCCATGTTCTCCGCTATGGTTAGGGACGGTGCCGTCACTGTCAGAGGCTAAATGAGGGAAAAGACCAAGAAAGAGACATTATTGTTCTTCCCAGCAATCAAAGGGACAGCTGTGCTATGACATCAGATCTCTACACACACTTGAAAACACAGAGGAACGGGAGTGAAACCAGATTTGTCAGAAGATCTGAGTAAAAAGGAAGTTTGATATATGGACATTATTCCTAAAATATGTGACAGAAGACAAGAAGATAAAAACATCAGTAAACTAATGGTCACTTTTTAGAAAAAGAGGAAGAAAACATATTTTGCGTCAAAATATCCAGTGCCTCTAGCACACTGTAACAAAGGGACTTTAAATAATCAGTAAACACTCATTGTTCTAATGAGATTAATGTGAAGTAAACACAACCATCACAATGTTTTTTCTTTTTACAATTTTTCTAACATTAAAGGAAATTAGTAAAATTTCATTATTCTACATGTTCTGTCCAAAGGACTAAAAATCATTCTTTTCTATAGAAAAATGGCCTATTTCACAAACAGGCTAAAAATCTATCTATAAGTGTTACCCAGGAGACAATAAAATCTTTTTATTTTCAAGCACAATTATATCCTAGTTCTAATCTACTCCTGTATGAACAGTTCTCAGATTCCTGACCCTACATGTTATGTGGCATGCTGTATAGTAGAATGAGCACAGCTTGAAAATGATGGTGCAATTTTGTCAATGAGACTCTTGCAAGCAATATTAATGTGCAAATTTTTAGTATAATACAGTAACATATCTTCGAGGAGCAACAGACTTCCCGGAGCCTTAGATGTTACTAAACTATCAGAATCAGGGCAGAACACTGATGAAGCACCCCTTAGTGAGGAACAGCAGGGAACAGATGAGTCCCAAACAATGTACTTCACATACACAAAACCATGTAGCACTGAATGGTTCATATTCTCACGTGAATGTAATGCTTATTTTTTCAGACACAATCGCATCATGCAGTATTTGGCAAAGCATCATTTCCTTTAACATTTCTTACTTTTAACATGCTGCTGGAGGGTGATTAAGAGCACAGGTTATAGAACCAGACTGCTGGGAGTGCGAATCAAGCTCTATCAATTACTATGGTCATGGCTAACCTCTGCTTCTGCTTCCTCATCTATGAAATGGTAACCAAAGTACTACTATATCAACGTACCTACTCTGCTTCAGTGTGAAATATTAAGTGCCCCATAAATCTCACCTATGACTAAGATTATTATTATTATTTTAGGATAAGGGTCTACAGGGTGTTCAGAGTCTCATTACTAGATTGGACCTATAGTGATCTGCCTATTTACAGCTTCACAAGAGCAGGGATTGCAGGCATGCACCACAATGCTCAGTCTCAAATGCTGTCTCGGGGTGCCCTTGGGGAGGGGCTGGCATGGTAGGCCTGGGCATTAAACTCCTGGCCCCTGGGTCTGTTTGCAGGCGCTTTAATACGCTGAGCTATTTGTCCGGCCCTAAGATTATTATTGTCTAGAGTACTACATGCAACATAGTATGAGCCATACATTTTGCATGTTAATTCTAAAAAGTTGATTTTCTCAATAATTCATGATCATCTTTAGTTGTCCCCACAAGAATGTTCTTGCTTTTAAAAATCTCTTTTCTTATTTTGGGGACTATTTAAGTATTTGTAATGTAACTTTCCATATAATGTACAATAAAGTTGTGATTCTAGTGATAGAAGAAAACTTCACCTTTATCCTAAAAATAAAACAATTTCTAAAACATTACCATGCTTTAGTCTTCCTTTCATGAAACACTCATCCTGAAAAACTCCCCTACCTCAGGTGCACCTGCTATTTTGAGCTGCAGCATTCCTTTTCTGTCCTTGTCTTCACTGTTCGAATACTGAATGGTCTGCACTTGGTTGAAGTCGGCCAGATGTGTGGGCTTTGGAAAGGAAAGGTAAGATGCTTAGATCATGGATGAATGAGTCATTTCAGTAATACCATTAACTGTTTTTGTGCAACTCTCTCAGTCCCAACACTTATTTCACTCTGAATTCACTCCCGAAAGCCTAGAGGTCAGGGTAAAAACTGATTCTCCATGTAGCCTGCACTGGAGCTACTGTCTCATCACTTCCAGGGTCACGATGTGTCTATTTTTTGTGATGTTCTGAGAACATCACAGCCACACAGCTGATCTGGGTGAGGGAAAGCACAGTTCCAAGACACACATACTGAGAAAGAGAGAAAGAGAGAGAAGAGGGGAGGGGAAAGGAGGGAAGGAAGGAAAGAAGACAGAAGAAACAAGGGAAGAGAAGGAAGGAGAAGGACAAGGACAGAGACAAAGACAGGGAGGGAGGGGCAGGGGGTAGAAGGAACCCCTTCTCTGATTTACTTGCCTGTGTGGGAGTGGCCTTATGGAATTCTCAGTTGGAATGAACATGTGGTCTTATTTTTACACACAATGCAGCAAGAAAGCAGAAGTTTCTGAATGTATTAAAGTTCATCAGTGCAACGGAGAAAAGGTGATAGCAGTTACCCAAAGGGTATGCCCCACATGTTGGACTCTTAGGACATGTCAGGGGAAACTAAGGTTATTTTTCCCACCAAAATAAAAAATTTTTTTTTCTTCCTCCATCCGTCCTTTTCCCCATCCTTTAACAGTCTTGTTACATGTTTTGGACTTGCCTTGAACTCACTATGTAACACCAGTCTGGCCTCAAGCTTGCTGTGATCCTCTGGCCTCAGCTTCCAGAGTGCTGGGATTATAGGCATGTGCCAACATGACCAGCTTCCACAGTTTTATTTTTAAAAAGATTCAAAAGTGTCTTCTATCATTTCATGATCATGATCACTTTGTATGAGATTTCCATGTTTCTTCACAAGAATTAGCTTGATCAGGTCTGCTTTCTTAGCATATCACAAAGTACTGGCATTTCTCATCCCATAAGGGCCACCGGGACTGAGCCGGATCTGCCCTGCACAAGAGGGCTCAGGCTCAGTGGCCTTTCCTCACAAAAAACCTTTTCTAAAAGACATATAGGTGGATAATATACTCTGTAATTTTGATTTCAGGATAGCATTAACATTAACACATCCATTATAAAGAGAGTTGAGATGGTCTGATGCTGACTACCTAATCTAAACTGGACACCCAAACACTCTCTCACACTAGTCTACTGTAATCTTTTATCACAATAAGCTTAATTTTTAAACATATTCTCACACCAGAATGAGGGTCCCACAGCAAACCAAGGAGTAATTAACATCTTACACTACTGTGTGTAGCTCTGTAAAGACTTTAAGTGAGCTACATGATGCAACTCTGTGGCAACAATTTGAAGATGAAGAAAATATATTAAGAAAATGTAAATAACCAAAATTGACAAGTACTTGAAAACTGAACCAATCAGCTGCTACAGAATAAAGATAGTTAAAGATATATCACTGCAAAATGCACCCTATCAGAACTCAACTTTTTTTTTTTCTAATAAGTATTTATTTAGTACAGGGTCTCACGATACAAATCTGACTCCTAGTGGTCCTCCTGTTTTCAGCATCTCAAGCACCATGATTATAGGCGCATGGCTCCATGCCTGGTCTCAATCTCCATCTCACTGTGCCCTGGGGACGGGGCGGCATGGCACACAGTGAATCAAACCCCAGTCCCTGCATCTGCCTAAGTAGTTACTTT
>NDGN011471130.1:0-10937 GCA_002564285.1 Tympanoctomys barrerae | reverse complement strand
TCCTCTCCGACCCATCCTCTCTGACCCGTTCCTCTCTGACCCATCTTCTCAGACCCGTTCCTCCCGTCGTGGGCCCCACGGTGCCTCCTTTCATCCTTTGCCCCCACCCCCTTCCTCCTCCCCTGGAGGGCCCAGCGCTGGCCCCTCACGTGGCTGGTGGCCAGGGAAAGGCGCTCTGGAGAGCAGGTGTGCGTGATGCTCACCCTCCTTCGGCAACCTGCAAAGTTGCTGGCCCCTCCCTCTCCCTGTCCCATCCTTGGTCCCCTGGAGGAAGCATCGTGTGTCCACAGCAGCAGGACGCTGAGCAGGGAGACTGGCACAGATAGCGGCCTGGCCCCAGGGCCCCTTCCTGCTCAGCCTGCTGAAGATCCGTCTGTTGGGAACAATACGCTGCGCCCTGGATGGAGAATGAATTTCCGCATCTTCTTATCTGTCTCAGATGGGGACAGAGCTGACGTGGCTCTCGGGTGGGGAGGACAGGTGACGGCTCCACTCAGCCTGCCGCATTGTGCCAGATAAGGCCAGAGGATATTGCTTCTCCCTGCCAGGCGGCCCCTACCGTGCAGAGCATGTGAGGGCCCCAGCGTCCACACGGGCTCCATGAGACCTGCCCCACCTGAGCTCTGCCGAGCGCCAGCTCCCATCGACCCTGGTGGGACAGAGCCCATCCCCACCAGGCCGGACCAGCAAGGGCGTGACCCTGCTGGAAAACCAAGGTCCGGGACAGGCCTGGGACGGTGAGGCTGCGGAGCGCAGCTGAGGCTCTGCGGGCGCCCTGGACACACCTGCCCTGGCCCAGCAGCCCGGCTCTGGCCCTGGGAGGCCAGGCCTAGGAAGCTCAGCCCTGTGCCTCAGCAGGCACTCGTTGGCTGCCCCGCAGAGGAGGGTGGCAGTTGGCCAGGGGACACTGCGAGGGAAGCAGATGTGCGTGCTCCTGGCTGTGGCCCTCCCACCTGCAGGGTCAGACAGCAGGACCAGCTGCGCCCGCAGGCCTGGTGGTGGCTTTCTCTTCCACCCAGCACCCAGGAG
Organism: Tympanoctomys barrerae; assembly: GCA_002564285.1. Lineage (NCBI taxonomy): Eukaryota > Metazoa > Chordata > Mammalia > Rodentia > Octodontidae > Tympanoctomys > Tympanoctomys barrerae. Next base: position 9,908 of record NDGN011471130.1, on the reverse strand, counting down.
CCCCTTATGGCCACTCAGCTGCCCCTCCCACTTTTTCTCCTTTCTCTCCTGACAAATGATCTCATGCTGTCAGCACTGCCCTGCAGCCTCATTCTCTCGACAGCACAGACGGACAGACAGTCTGAAGACAGCAGACCAGCAGTCGAGTCCACGGAGCAAGGCCACTGCAGCCCAGCCACGCCCACGGTGGCACTCACCCCCCCACACTGCAGAGCGCGGCCGCCCCTCCTTGGAACCTGGGCCTGTGTTTCCCACGGGGCACGTTCCCGGAGGCTGGCAGGGGCGGCCTCTCTGTGCCTTTCCAGCATGATCCTTGCTGCTGCGGCTGCCGAGGCCCGGCCAGCTACGGCCAGAGCACCTTTTGTCCTGCAGCCTCCCCAGCGGCAGCAAAGGCCAGCAGCTGTGCGCAGGAAGAGGGCAGTGCACAGGAGGGGAGGCGGGCTCTGAGCCTGCAGGCGAGACCACGTGCGGTACCCCAAGGACCCCGGCCCCCAGGGCCCTGCTCACCTTCTGCAGTAGCTCGATCTCCTGCTGCTTGGCGTTGAGGACGGCCAGGGCCTGCTCATGCTCCAACTCCAACTGCTGCCTCCGCTCTGCAGCCTCACGCATGTGCTGGGGGACAGGGGGTCCTGAGCACGCCTGCCAGGCGCCCACTGCCCTGCACCCACCGCCCAGCACCCAAGGGGCTGCACCCAGGAGCAGCCCTGCACAGGGAAGCCGCCTCCCTCAGCACCAGGCTTCTCCACGGCAGCAAGGGACGGGGAACCCGGCCCAGCCAGACTCCCGCCCCTGCGCTGCTTTTTATATCTTCGGCTCTGAGCGAGAGCACAGCTCAGACCCCCGCAGAGATGGGGGCTTCTCTCAACGTCCAAAGGCCCGGCATATCCAGTCTGCCCCAGAAGTTTGCAGGGATGAAGCAGGGCTGTTGAGGGGGGAGGGGGAGGGCTGCCGCTCTGTGCTTGCCGTGGGCCCCGTGCAGAGGACCACACCCAACAGTGCCACGGTGGCCACACCCACACCAGCACACGCGAGGGGACAACCTTGGACAGGACACCATGACGAGAGGGGATGTGTGCTCTGTGTCTCAGGATGTGCGGTGAGGGTCACCCCCCCGCAGGAGCAGTCCCATTCCATACCTATCCCTTCACTTTTTAGATTAGGATGCTTATAAAAGATGACTTTGACGTTAACATTTTAAAATTGGATCTTTTAGAAAAAGATCTAAAAATCCAAGTCCTTCAAAACTAGTAAGATTCCCCCATTCCTAGCACCCGTTACCAGGGAAGGACAATCCCTGAGGCCTCCATCCACCTGTGTCCCAGGCCCGCTCTTCTTCCTAATCGGATCTCCCATTATGAGGGAGTGGAACCCCAGCCCCGCTCGACCTGGCTGCTGACCCTGTCCATCTCCTACCCCACAACGTCGCTGACTTCTAGTCTTTTGCTGTTTCTAACTGAATGCATTTGGGAGCCTTAGAGTGGTGCAGGCCCAGTCACGAGGCAGTGGCCGCCCCATGGCAGACGCTGAGTGGGCAGAGCCGGGGAGGTCCCTGCCACACAGGGCGTGTGGGCAGGGCCTGGTACCCGCGGGGCGCAGAGGCACATCCTGCTCCTCCTGCTGCTGTCCCGCAGTCTCCCCGCCCGGCCCTGTGCACCTCTACCCGGGGAGGTCTCGCAGCTGCACCGCTGCGGGGAACAGCACGGGCAGAACCCCACGCCTCAGTCCTGTGGCTCAAGGGGCTCCCAGCGCTGCTTCTTTGCCTCACAAGTAACATCTGGGCTAGGCTGAGCGTGAGGCGCTGTGACCCCCACATCCCCTCTCCTGTCTCCCAAGAATTGTGAGCTATAATCACCCCACTGCTAGGAGGCAGGCAAGTGGTGGTTTTGCTGTTGCTATGGAAACTCTCACAGGAACTCAGGATTCTGGGGAAACGGAACTCCCTAACACATGAGCTGAACTCCACAAAACATGGGCATCCCCGTCAGCTGTTCTAACTGGCTCTTCCAGGGTGGGGCAGGTTCTCCCCCCGCCCCCCATCTGAGCAGGGTGGACAGAAGGTGCCACCTCCCTCATGCTCCGTATCCAGGCAACGAGGCACTAGGGTCCCTCTGTCAAATGCTGGCTGTACCTGACCCCCACAGACCCGGCCTGGTGCAGAGTGGACAGTTAGAATGTCAAATTGTCTAGGAAGCCTGGTGATATTTACATCTAGTGCTGTGCTGGCTGGCTGGCAGATCCCTAAACAGAAGCCCCACTCCGAGGGCAGTGCCCACCCTCAGCTGCCCACATTCTAGCTCAGACCCAGCAGGGCTCTGCCTGCCCCCACATGCTGCTCTAGGGGCTGGCAAACCACGGGCACCAACCTGGGCCTGGCAGTGTCTAGGGACCTCCTCACGACAGCCCCTACGTCCCCTCTGCCCCGTCACCTGCCTGGGGCCCTGTAAGCCAGCAGCTCGCGGCACCGATGTCCTCTGGGGCATGGGGGACAAACTGATCACAGGTGTCCTGGGATTGGGTGCCAGGCCCTGACCAGAGGAGAGGCCCACAGAACCGTGAGCAGCCACATCCAGTGACAAGATCAGGGCTGGGGAGATGGCTCAGTAGGATAAGCGCTTGACTGGCAAACGCAAGTATCTGAGTTCAATCCCCGGTTCCACCAAGAGAGAGAGAGAGAGAGAGAGAGAGAGAGAGAGAGAGAAAGAAACACAGTGACAAGATGAAGAGGACACTGTCCACCAAACTTGGACCACGCCCGGGTTAGGCACCCCACCACGTCCACACCCAGTGTCAAGAGCTGCTCTACAATGAAGCTCAGACTCAGAGAGGCCAAGCCACCGGCTCAGAACCACGCAGCTCTACGTAACAGGCCCAGACCCTGGGCCCTGCCCGAGAATGCAAAGCTGAGACAACTGGAGATCCAGAAGCCTCTCAGCTCCCTGCTTTGGGGAAGCAGAGTGCCAGGGACACGCTCCTCACAGAGAAGGGCAAGGACACAGGGCAGGAAGATGTGGGGCTGGGCCACCCGAGAGTGGCAGTGCTGGGGGGCTCAGACCGGCAACACGAGCAGCCCCTGCAGACAAAGCCGCAGGTCAGCCCCTGCCCAGGTCTCCTGGTCCAGGGAGACAACCTTGTCACAGCTGCCGTGGCCAGAAGGTAAGGCCGCGAATCCAGCGCCAGGCTGAAGGGCTGTGAGAGGCGCCAGCCGCGCAGCTGGGGCGGATCCTGCACCTCAGCCACATGGGAAGGGGCGGAGCTCAGTGGGAGCCAGGGACCGTGGGGCCACGGGTGTCCATCACCAGGCTGCCACCCACCGGGGATGTTGGCCCTTCCTGCTCTGCAAGCAATAGGCCGCGTGGCAGACTTGCCCAGCCCGGCCCAGCCAGCGCCCACGCCTCCCTAAGACGACAGGCCTCCTAAGTGCTGGGGATGCTGTGCCAGTCCTGACCATACAGAAGCTGTGTGACTTCACAGCAGCACCCTAACACCATGAGACGCCCATTCCCATGCCCAGGGGGCAGCCAGCCCGAGAGGTTCAGGGTGTGCGCAGCCTGCACAGCTACGGCAGGACTTGAGCCTGAGACCACGGTGGGGGTGGGCCGGCCCGTGGGGTACTTCTGCACAGCCAGCCCTGTGAGACTTCTGCGGGCTGCAGTGAGCCCCTCACTCCTGGTCCCCTGCCACCCGAGGAGGCGAGCACCAGGCTCAAGGCTGGCAGAAGCCACCTGCCTCCCTCCGGGGGCAGCTGGCACTATAATTCTCATGACTACTGCAGTGGTCACAACACCCAGGTGCCCCGGAGCACCAGCCACAGGACCTCGGGTGACGCAGGAGACCCCATCTTGCCCAGGCCAGATCTCCCTCTCAGCTCCCCTCCAGAGCGCCCCCTCAGGAGCACCGTGAGCACGCATAGCCAAGCCCGCGGTCTGCACACCGCACCTTCCACAGGTTTATTTTTACAGCAGTGACATTTACAGCCGGATGCCGACGCAAGCACCAGCACATGAGGAGCTTGCAAATGTCAAGGGGCCCGCTCGCCTGCCAGGCACTGCTGGGAGTGGCAGTGGGCCTGTCCCCTGCGGCGCGTGGTCCCTGAGCAGGAGGGCCGGCGACATCCTCGCTCCCTCCCTCCCCACACCTAAAGGCACTGCTGTGGATGTCACACGTGTGCAACTCGCTCGCCGGCAGTGACGGTGAGCTCTGCGGTGCACGTGGCTTCCTCCTCCCAGGTGTCCGGAAAGGACCGGGAAGGACTGCGTCGTGTCCTCAGCCGAAGCCCAGGCACAGACTCAGCTATTCTGGGTGGCAGCAACTTCCTGTTCTGTGCGTCAGAGCCATCCATCAGGGCAGCAAGAGAGAGAGTCGAGTGAATTCTGGGAGCCGTGAGGCACCTTGCTAAAAGTGTCTGGGGTTTCTCAAATCAGAGGAAATCGGGTAGCAAGGCACCCATTCAGAAGTCAGTGCACTGAGCCGGGCATGGTGGTGCACACCTGTAATCCCAGCACTCGGGAGGCTGAGGCAGGAGGATCCCTGAGAGCTCAAGGCCAGTCTGAGCTGCACAGCAAGACTTTGTCTCAAAAAAAAAAAAAAATAAAAGAATCCAGACACTCCTGGTCCTCAGCTGCCTTCCTCTCCAGCCTCCCAAGCCGCCTGCCCCACCCAATCCTGGGAACATGGACAGCGGCCATCACCCCAGAGTCAGGACACAGCTGCCTCTCACACTGTGTGCCCAGCGGTCCAGACATCAGGCCGGGGACAGCAGCAGCGGGGCGGGGCGGGGTTGGCCAGGAGGCGTGCAGGTCATTGCCTGCAGCTCGCCAGCCACACACTCGGCCTTGGATTCCTTGTTTATTGAGCGGCAGAAGAGGACGGAACCCAGGCACAGCTGTGCGGGAGCAGGCGACGTGCAGGCCACACCTCACGTCTGCACAGCGACCCAGCAGGCGGGCAGCAGCTGGCTTCTGGCCGTTGCTTCCCGAGTCTGCCATTTGACTTCCACTCTCCTGTTTCTTTTTTAGCGTGGCATTTTCACGGATCCCTGAGGCCTTTCTGCACATTTTAATAACTCGGCACCACAGCACAAGGGCCGAGGCGCAGGAGGACAGGTGGGAGCTGCTGCCCCTGCTGCCACCGCCCTGCAGGTGGCTGTCAGCGCCACCCAGGCATAGGACAAAGGTGTCAGGAAGGAGCCCCTGGCCCCGCCCTCGCCAGGAACCAGACAGGGCCCCAAGTCACCCACAAGCCCACGCGGCTCCTTCACACAAAGCCACATAACAAGACCAAGATGGGAACTTCACAAAGGACCAGAGATCTGTCAAACACATCTGCGCAAGGGGTGTGCTCACCAGGTCGAGGGTGGGATGGCCAGGGGGCCCGCTCTGTCCCCCACGGTCAGGACAAAAGCCCCTAACCATGGTGTGGCAGCGCCGCTCCCCCTGCGGACTTCTAAGGAGAAGCAGCCACACCTTCCTCCTGCGCTGTGGCCCTTGACCCCGGGTTTGTCACTGCCTCCTCCCATCTCCACTGGGTCACCGGCCCTCCCATGCGGCTCTTCTCCTCAGGGACCCAGTCACTGGACAGGCCACTGTGCTCTAGAATGGCCTTCCTTCACGGTCACCCCGCCAAGGCCCCACTTCCAATGAAGGCCACATACACAGGTCTGGGGCTGGGACTTCGCAGTCACCTCAGGGACATGGCCGGACCCAAGAGACACCCTGTTGGCTCTAGACCTGTCATTCCCTCACCCCTTGGCCACAGTGGATGCACTGGCGTCCCTGTCCTCAGAGTTTCGTCTATTGTGCCCTGCTTCAGGGTCCCTGGAAACCCCGCCCATCCAGGTCCCCATCCCCATGTGGCCTCAGCCAAGGTGTGCCCGCCAACCGTACCTGGCTCACCACTCCTCAGCCTGCCCTGCGACCCTCTGTTCCCCAGTATTCTTGTGCCTCCCACTTGGGAACTCAGAGGGGGCTGCGATGTGTGCCCCATTCTGCTCTGTGCCCCTGAATGATGTGAGCCCTGCATCCAGTGGACACGCCACGGGCCACGGGCCACGGGCCCAGGCATGCACTGCCGTGGATCTGGGCAGGCAGGAGGGAGACATGTGGCTGTGTCACTGGCGCTGGGAAACAAAGCGACCGACAGGCGTGAGGCCAGGCCCAGAGGCCACAGGCCACGAGCACACAGCAGCAGAGTGAGCCGCTGCCCCACCAGCTCGGGACTCGCAGACCGGGGCAGGATGAAGGCACGGAGTGCAGATGGCTGTGCTCGCCAGGCGTGCAAACGCGCAGGCGCCCTGACAGTGCGCCACGCCTCCCTCAGCGACCTGCTGCCACCTAAGGACATCTAGTAAACAGTGGCGCCCATGCCTGGGGACAAGGACGAGTGCCCCAGGCTACAGATACTGCCACAGCAGGAGCTATGCCGCCCAGCCGCCTGCCCCAGAGCTCCAGCCTCATGCCGCCCTCAGCTGCGCCCGGCTGGGCGGCCCCAGCCCCTCGCACTGCATACGCCCCCCAGTCCCCACCTCTAGTCCTCGAGGGATCCCGGAGCATAGCCCGTGGCCTCTCAGCCTGGATCCTGCCCAGGTGGGAGCATGGGCACGCGCTCTGGGCACCACCAGCCCCGCCTCTTGGCGGGCCACCTCTCCGTCCCCCACTCCCTCCACAGGGTCGAGGCCTGAGCCCTGCAAGCTTGAGTGGCATCTGTGACAATGGGGGCGGACAAACCCGTGGCGCCCCCATGTCCACAGGCCCGGGCACTGCCCCTGCTACAGGCGAGTGAGCTTGGCCGTGCCCCGGCCTAGGCCTGGACTCGTTGCGCGGCAGGAGGCGCAGGAGGCACAGCCCCACGCCCCAAGTTCAGTGCATGCTGCTCGGGAGTGCAGGGCTCCTGAGCCATGGGGGGCCGCCAGCCCCTCCCTGAGCCTGGGCGGGACCTTCCCTGCCCCTCAGAACCTGTGGGCTCAGCCCCAACAGCCTGCCGCACTTGGCCTGCATTTCATCTGTCTCACCTTGTTCGTAGACATGTCTTCCGGAAAGCGCCCGCCTGCTGCAGCTCCCCGGCCACGGTGCCTGGGCCCAGAAGACCCTGCAGCCTGTGTCCTTCCTCTGACAGCCCAACGAGGTGACACGGCAGTAGGGTGAAACCCCAGGGCTGGCAATGGGAGGCAGAACTGACCAGCCGGACCCAGCGCCTCTTCAGGGCTGGAGGCCCCTTACCCCTGGGGGTCCCAGCGGGGCCAGGAAAGAATGGAGCCCTGAGCAGAAGACTCAGTGTCAGAAACAGGGTGTTGTGGCTTGTGTCTAGGTGTCCCCCCAAAGCCTCGGGCAGTCTTGGGGCGGCTTCTGGAGTTTGTGATTGATTACTGCGGGTGTGGAGGCTGCCCCCGCCCTGGGGCAGGTGATGGGCTTTACAAGGTAAGGTGGGAAGAGAAGCCAGCTGCTTGAGCTGCTGCTACCCCTCCCCGAGCTCTTGCTCTTTGCTGCTCCATGAATGGCTGCCCTCTGCCACGTGCCGCTCTGCCTTGGAGCCAGCGGAATATGGACTGAAACCTCCAGTAGCTGTGAGCTAGATAACCCTTCCCTTCCTTCATTTTGGGTGTCCAGTATTGTCCCAGCAATGAGAGAAGAGTAACTAAGACACGGGGACCTGGGGCTCCCTTTGCACCCCACCAGCAGCCTCCTCCTATGCCCGAACCCTGCCAGTTGACCCTGGACTGGAACCTTGAGGCTTCTCCTCCTCTCAGTAGACAACTCAGGGATTGGGTCACAGCCACAGAGAGCCACCCAGGGTCCACAGCAGCAACAGGACTGGGTCCCCAAGCTGCTCCCCTCTGACATGGTGCTGGGGCAGCCAGCTATGGCCTCTGCCCACCAACCACTGGGCTGCCTGTCCCGGGCCTCCACGGCCAAGGCCCCCTAGGCCACTTACATCCTCAGTTTCCTGGCCCCTCTTCTCTGTCATTCACTCGAAAGCCACTTGGCCCCAAACCCTCGTTCCAGGGTTGCTGTGCTGTGGCTCTCACTGTGGGGTGGAAACAGCCGTTTACAGTTCTCTAGTGGTATCTCTTTCTTGGGGCGCACCCCAGCTTGGAGGTTGAAGTGAGAAGCGCCCACTGCCCACCTCTGCTGTCCCCAGGAGAGGGCAAAGTGCGCAGCACCTGTTCACCAGCTGCCCAGCACCCGGCAGGCTCCATTCACCCTAAGAGCAGCTCTCCCCACCAGGGGCCAGCCTGCAGGTATAGGGCGCCTCGATTTTGCACACAGAAGGAATTCCACCCGCACCACCAAACGCACCATTGTGCAGCACACAACTCAACAGGCCTGCGACCGCCCTACCATCGAAATCCACAACATCGCCCCCTCCAACCCAGAGCCAGGAAACCCCCCCCCAGCCGTCCCCCGCATCCTGAGTCCCCCAGCCGCCCCTTGTCTAGGAGCATCACAGCGGGGAAGGGGACGCCGCTGCTGCCTCCCTGCGCAACTCAGGAGACCACGGGGGCGCAGTGCCACAGAGCAGACGCTAAGTGGTGACTATGTTACATTTCTTTTTAAATTTCCCACAACAAGAATCAAATAAATTTTTTAACACTCAAAAAAATGAAGCATTGAAGATCGATTCAGCTTAACTCTACACCCACAGCGAACCAATCCCATTAAATAAGCCAAGAATGCCTGACTCGTGAGGAACGTGTGAGCAACACCCAATTACCTGTGTCCGGGGCGAGCAATTTTCTGATTGGGCCACTCTCTTGATAGTTCAAGGTCGCTAACCACCTGAGGAACAGCTTAAAACGCATGAAGTCTGAAAAACCGGCATCGACACTCGGGGCTTCCACTGAAGTCGACTCGATTTCCATTCCGGAGCATAGCCGGCCACCTTCGGCTCAGCTGTGTTTAACACCCTCAGAAATGGAAATGCATAATTGGCTGCACGGGATTGCTTCCAGAAACATCTGAATTTTGTTATTCATTGCTTTTTTATGCCATCAAAAGGGTAAAAACAGCCCACAGAGCCCTGAATTTTGATGAAGTCTTCAGAACGGCTTTAGCTGCTTGGTACTCTGGAGTCAGCTGCCCTCCTCCTGCTGGCCACCACAGCGGTCACTGCCACCACAGCGGTCACTGCCACCTACCTTCAGGACCTGTTCTAGGTTCTCCAGCTTGGCGCGGGGCTGGAGTTTCTCCTTCACGCCAAATCGCGCGGCCTGGTCACCACAGCGAGTCTGCGGCCACGCTGGGCACACTCTGCCTTCACCTAGGAGACAGAGGGAAGCAGAGGCCATCGCCCCGGTTAGGCACTGGGGTGGACGCGCCAGCTGGCGCCTGGCCCTGCCTCTGCAGGAGCGAGAGAGCTCACTTCCGGTCAGAGGGGCTTCCCCGCTAGTCCTCCATCCTGGACTTCACCGGGCAACGCCTGCAGGGAGTGGCCACTCAGCAGTGGGTCTCCTTTTTCACCCCACCCACCTCCACCAGAGACAAGGCGATTGGTTCAGGCCTGGCCAACCTGCACAAGCCTTGGCTATAGGAATTGAATGGGGGTCATGGGGCCCAGCCACAGCCCTACGGGCTTGTGTAGGGGCGAGACTGTTTTGCCCACTGCAAATGGTCAACAAAGGCTGGAGCTCCCGTGCCCTTTGTCGCTGAAGGAAGAACCCACCTGAGCACAAAGCCACTAAGATGGAAGTGGAGCCCAGAGAGCTGCAGAGGGGAGGCCAGGATGCTGACTGAATCAACTGCACCCCTAGATCAAGCTGCACCTGCAGCTGGTTAAGATGTAGCCGCTCCGGGCCCTGTGCCTACACCAGGCTGAGCCGCTGTCCGTCCTAGCTGCCTGGGGCAGTCCTAACAGGTGCGAACTTGGAGCTCAAGTTGTTCAAGCACCCTCACATTTCTGCCTAAAAAGTCTGTGGT
>NDGN011471122.1:0-14989 GCA_002564285.1 Tympanoctomys barrerae | reverse complement strand
CCCCCCCCCCACCTTCCAGACATATGAAGCAGAAGACTTGAGATCTGAGCGGTCTCCTGGCCTGCAGGAGAGAAACTGCTAATGTGACAAGCGAACAGGGAGCTCAACAAGAATAGCCACCAAGAGAGATCCTCTGTGCACCAGGATCTCTCCCCACCTGCCTCTCCCTGGTCCTCCCTATTAAAACCTCTACCACAACAAAACAAATCAGGCAGTCTGTCATCTAGTTTTTAGAGTTAAATGATGAACATAAATTGCATTTAACATTCTTATTGCTCTTTTCCTAAAAATGTCATTTTTCACTTTGCTAAATGAATTTAGTCTAAAGGCCATTTGAATTCATGCATGTGTAGAAAAAAACAAATATTACCCAGCATTTTTATGAACCTCTAACATCCTATTTCTTAAGTTATCATCCCTTCTGGCTGCTGATTAGAAAGTCACACACACACACACACACACACACACACACACACACACACCCCTCCAGTTCACCCTAACAACAGATGATCGCCTCCCTCTCACCCATCTTCTCCTCTGAGTGGGGTACACTGGTTGAATCAGATACTGACACACAAAAGCAGAACAAAAGGCAGGCTCCACACAGCACAGTGGTCGGCTTTTCCCTCTTCATGATCTTGCTTCTAGGGACACATTCCTGCCTAGTCATCACAATGAGGTACAAGAAGGATCCTTCTCACCTACCCCTTAAGCTACCTTTCCACAATCATCCCTGTAGTGCTATGGCTCCACATAACCCAACCAAAGGCAGACACCCTGTCACAGCTAGGCAATCCAGGACTGTCTTGTTAGTGTAACCCAGCCACCGCAGGCAGCCCCACTGTCTGAACCACTGCTGTTCCAGGGTTAGTAACTCTGATCCTCTGGGGAGCCTGCTTGCATCTTCACCTGTATGTCCAAGTTTGAGACCTACCACAGAATTAGGTCTTTCTACAGAATCAATCTAAATATCTTTTTAGGGTATGTAAACAACGTTGCTGTCCTTGAGTATTTGATGCTGCATAGTAGACGTTCTGATGGAAAGCTTTTTCTCTCTTACTCAAAGGTGACATTGAACCCCAGCTCTTCCAAGGAACAGTTTAAACAGCAAGAAAGCAAGATCGTGCTCTTGTCTCCCTCCTCATCATTCAGTTACCACTTCCCACTTTCAGTAGAATAACGTACTTCAAATCTTTGCAGCATTGAGCTGGCCAAATAGCTCAGGTGCAGGGGCCAGGGGTTCAATCACTGGGCCTGCCATGCTGCCCCATTCCAAAGGCACACTGAGATGGCAATTGAGACTGGGCGTGGTGGCGCGTGCCTATAATCCCAGCTCTTGCGAGGCTGTAAACAAGAGAATCATTACAAATCCGATCTAGTAGTGAGACCCTGGATACCCTGTAGACGCTTGCCTAAAATATATTTTAAAAAAATATTTGCAGCATAATGTTCAGTGTTTCTGGTAAGACTTACAGAGCTCCACACACATCAAGCCCAGCCTTATCTGATTAGGACACATAGTTCTGAGTCACCGACCTATCATGGCTCTTGCCTAAAGACAGGGACATTCTGAGCAATTAGGCAGCTACATGACAGCGCACATCAGAGTGCACTAACAAAGGCCTTGAGGGTGTGGCCTCCTACACACCTCCGCAATGTGGTGTAGGCACTGCCGCGTACACAGTCACACACAGGGAGAAATGTCACTGAGTCCTACCTCTGCAGCTTCTGCTGATGTCCAATTTCAGGCAGCATGAGCTTGAGGAGGCACACCGCTCAGCTGTCCAAGGCAGCTCACCCTACTGACCCCCTCAACATAGCAAGAAAGTTATAAAACTAAACACACAGAACATGAACATCGGGAGCAGGAAGCAAGGAAAGGAGAAAGGAGTTTCTTATCATCTGTGATGCTTTCTCTTCTCACTCAGGAAGGCGATGCTGGAATTGCCCATTAAATGCCCCAAACCCAGACATCTCTGAATTATCAGCACCTTGTTCTTTGAGCTGCCTCCTACTAATCTCTTGCCATGTCTTGGGTTTCACAGGTAAGCCTGGTAGACCAAAGTAGACCATACACATAATAAATTAAGCCCTCTACTGTCACAATGGACGTAGGAGGGGAGTAGAACAAGGGCTTGATCTGAAATACTTTTTATTGGCTTCATTTACATCCTGTTTAAGGCCTTAAGGTGTCTTATCTCTGGCTACCAGGGGGTATTTAGCAGTCAAAGCAGTGAGCATACTTTCCCTTTCCCTCTCCTCCTGTCCCTCTCCCTCAAGCTCTCTTTTTTCAAGCTATCTTATCTTATCACACACATCTCTTCAGGCCTGGGAGAGCCCACACTTATCAGAAGCCATGCACTCTATTGTTGTTCAGGGCTGTTAGAGACAAGTGCTAGTTTAAGGCAAAAGCAAATCAGTTAACCTCTTCTGTACTCAGCTTGGAATTACTCAGGAATATCTCACCTTTATTAGGGCTCAATGTTACAGGAAGTTTCCCCTCAAATTAACACGCATACACAATACCTATTCCTATCCAAACAGGAAGACTAAGGTAGGAAGTGTGAGTTGTAATAGCATACTGACCCCAAATAAAGCAAGGGCAGGCCTGCCGCACCTGAGCCTTCCTAGCCCTCCCTCCTGGTTATCTATCCCTGATATCAGAGGGAGGAAGTCCAAATAACCCACTAGGAAAAACAAAATTAAAAATGAGAAGCTGAAGGAGTGCTAGGGGATGTGGGGGACAGTAGTGCAGAGAACATGGGCTTCTTGGATGCACCAGAATGCCAAGCCATACGATTGACATAACACAGAATAACCATTAGAAACACATGCAGCACACATCTTCTCTAGTAGCAACGCAGACGCCGGAAGGCAACTGTACTGACTACTCGGACAGGCTGCTGGGATACCTGAGTACTGAGGACCTTGGTTTTCCATTTTAAACTCGGTAACACTTTCCCTCAACTCTGAACACCCTTTGGAATTTTTCCAAGAGCTTTACAAATACTGGCTGCCTCCTCAGGGTAACTAAATCAGATCCTCAGAGGGCTGGGGCCCCTGAGGGGTACAGGTGGGGTTCACAAACACTGCTCCAGACAGCCAGGACTGAATCTACGAAGCCCCTTGAAAGGCAGTCTAAATCCAGACTGCCCAGAACACATCCCTTTAGTACCTGGACTTACCTACCTTGCCACAGTCAGGCCTGCGTGGTGCAGGTTTTCTGCCATACTCCAAGTCAAGTGCGAGGAACATTTTTTTAAAAAGCAGCGAGAAATGCTGACTGCTCCAATCGCTCACTATTAGCACGTGCGAGGAAACAGTATGGGCACAGTTACTAGGCATCTCTTCTGTGTGTTTTATATTCCTTTTAAAAATTCCCACTTCTCTTCTCCTTCCTCCTCCAGCACCCCACGGGCTCCTTTAAATTAGTGATAACCCCGTGCTTTCACCTGCAGCGAAGGCTCTCTTAATTGTCCATTATCTTAGTGTGTCAGCACAAAGGATCAGGGACGGCATCCTCGTCCAAATGGTTTCACCTCCCTCTCCTGAGAGTGGTGCCCTTGTCAAGGCATTAAAGACACGAAAACCTGCCACTTATCAGAATTGTATTTGAATCGAACCACTGTCCTTGAAAACGGCAGGCAGGAGATAGTATCAAACTGCACTGCATTGCCAGCTCCAGTTCTATGGTGGCTTGAACAATCTAAAAAGATACTATCCAAACCTTGCCATGCACCCCCCATAATGGAACTGCACAGTTAACAATGAAAACATGCTCACTGATTTCTTTTAATGGTTAAATACAAAGAAATCCATGACTCAGATTGTTCATGGATACAAAGTGAACAGTTCCAAGCCATAGGAAACCTTTGAAACTCACCCTGGAACTAGACCAGGAAACTCTTCTAATTACTTGGCACCTCCCATTTTTAGCAAAGGTAAGTCAAAGCTATTCCATCACATTTATCTGCTAGAGTGAGTGTGTGTGCATCTCTAGCGATTCTTTGCAGATCTGAAAACAAAGCACAATCTAAGTAGCATTTAAACACAAAAATGAAGGAAAAACCTATTTATTCTTCAGCCCATTTCCTGTGTCTTCCACTTGTATTTGTTGCCACTTTTTATATTTCTACTTTACTCTATTCAAACCCACACTGCCTTAGAAAAAAAGAATTTATGCGTGCTTTTAACAAGTAAACAAGTGTACAAATTAATTCAGAGAGCAGTAATTTTGAAAATTTTCTATGTTTAATGTGCACTGCAGTTAAACTACTTTTTCTGTACAAATTAATTTACTGCATCAGTGATCGATGTTTATGTTTAGGCAATTTTATTTCTCAGTATGGTAAAATTAGACCTAATAGTTGCAACCTGTTATGTCCAATCTGTCACTGAAATTCAAATTGCCTTTTTCCTATTATTCAAGGAGCAATTTGGAGGAATTAAAGCCATCTAAAAACAGAAGACAAACAATTCTCTGTAAGGACTCAATAGCCTGTGTCATCAACGAAATCCAGCCCCGTGATCTCTCCTGAGCAGGTTCCTGCAACACAATTTTTCTGTGCTTTTCGAACTCGCAGTTGCTGTGCCACACAATAGGAAATTTTAAAACTCAAATTTTCATCCTGAAATTTTTTAGCCTTCACAAGAAACAAGAGAAGATTTAAATATTTTGGTATGAACCTCCCTCCAAGCCTATAAGGGGACACAATGAAAAGGTGGTGATTGTTGAGAATGAGACATCAAAGCTCAGTCATTCTAGACCAGCAGATTTGTTGTTAAAATTATTGAAATCAAGCTGAAAGTATCCTTCTTTGTGTTCACACTGGCTCTCTCTGTTCCACCCTCCCTCCGTCTTGCTCAGCTTTTCCATGATCACTTTTTAAATTCCAAGACAAACTCATTTCCTCAGAAGATTGCTTAGATCATCAAGCTGATTAATAATTTCACTTCAAGGCAGGACTGATTAATGTGGATTATTCAACTGATTAAGACTGTTACTACATCGCACATCCAAGTGAGCTCCAAGTGTTGTGTTTTCCAAATTTTTTTCTCTAATTATTAAAATAAGTTTTAATTAATGAGACAGACTTCTTAAGTTTGGAGAACTCCACCATTAATGTGAAATTTGCAATTGTGGGCCAAGCTGTCCTTCTTGGGCTTTCTTAATATCCAAGAACTATGGAAACAGAGCCTCTGAATCCATGGCATTTTACATTTGAGGTTTGGGATAAGAGCCCATTGTTTACCTATGGGAGCTCATTGGCTTCAAAGTGCCAAACTAAATGATGTGGCTAAGTGAGCCCCAGTAGGGTCACCTCCTTGCTCTTCATTCCTTTGACTGTCCTCTCCGCATTCCACTGAGAAAGTGCAGCGCCCTCTTTCTCGGCTTCAGTCACATCCACTTCCTGAGACATCTCTCTCTAGGGACCTGACTATAGTTTTGACCCAGACAGTGCCCAAGTCCTGCTTTCAACATCCCCAGAGAAGGTAATATTTAAGCCTGTGCATTCACGGACACACACACACACACACACACACACACACACACACATGCCTACATCACCTCATTTCCAAGCAGAAGAATTCCTTTACAATTCTAAGCTCTGGTAGCAACTGCGCCCACGCCACTGCAGCCCTACAGGACGCCTCCACCCTCTCCTCCTGATGACCAGCGCTGCCCAGACTCCACTGAGCTTCCTGCAGGGCACAAACTAAGGCGTCCAAATTCCTGGCCCTCCCAAGGTTCCCCAGCTTCCCACACCTGCTCCTGTCCTACAGCAGAAGAGTTGGCGCCACTCCCATGAAAGGCAGGAAGAGAGGCAGGCATCCCTGCCTCAGCCGTGAGCCCTGCAGAAATGCCAACCTTTCCTTCAGGAGCACCCAGGACGCCATACCCTCTGAGCCAGGGCCACATACTGCTCTACCTGCCCTCCCCAGCACAAACCAGAGGCACCTTTATGTGATCTGCAAACGGAAACTCCTTCTATGAGGAGAAATTTTGAAAAGTACTCTCCTTTCAGAATTTTGTCAAGTGTCCTTGATGCTTGCTGTTGACTAAGAGTGCTGCAGAATTTCTGTCTCTTGGCCCATTTTCAGGAACCTTTCTGCCTTCCACAAACTGCGTAGCTATATTCTGTGGGCCTTTTACATAAATTTCTGTGTTAAAAACTAAAGTATGGGTGGGCTCAAGAATCTAAGCCACCACACTGTGGAAAACACGTGAGAATTCCAAGTGGCCAACTTATTAACTAAACTTTGGGAGGACGAGTTCTAAGCTGGCAGCTGCCCACCACTTAACTGGTGGTTTTAAGAACTGAAGTAAACAAACTGATCAGCTTTGTTCCAGCAAATTTTCACTGACTGCATTTACACAAGGCTGTTCGGTCTCAGTGTGCCTGTTCCAAACAGAGTATTTTTTAAATTCCATTAATTTTACTGCAGATCATCAATGAATACTTTTTCTAACGCATAATTCCTAGCAGAGGCATTGTTAGATTCATGCTAGCTGTTCAGAAGAGCAACTTCATATTCATAAGAAAACCAAACAGAAAATACAGAGCCTTCCTCCACAACTCCTGGCCGTCAGCCTGCTCATCGTCCCCCCCAACCCCCCCCGCCCCCCCCTCGCATCAACACCCTCCCACCCCACTCAGAGGTACTATGACAGACGGGCTCACGGGACATTTCGTCATCACTGTACGGGAAGCCTCGCGCATGCCCTTTTTACTCTAAGCTCCGTGTGCTGACTTTGCAGCTAGGTGGACAGTGGAAGAGAGGGGAGGTGGCCAGACGCCCTCCGTGGGGAAGCAGCCTCCTCCAAGTTCCGCCAAGTAGGACCTGCGGGTGGAGGAGCTGGCCTCTGTCTACAACACTCCAGGCTGCCCTCCCACCTCTTATTCAAATCAAATCCTTCAATCCTTCCTGTTTCCCTTCCCTCTCCCCTTCCTTCCTTCCCTGCTCATTCCCTCCCTCCCTTCATCCTTCCCTCCCTTCCTTCATTCCTTTATCAAATGAGCGTTTAGCAAGGCGTAGCTCACAAAGGCATACAAAACAGGATACCTCTCTGTATCTTGGATTTGGACAAATATGAATATTGTTACTACATGGCTAGGCAGTACAATTATTTATAAGAAAAATCATAGCTTCAAACCACAGAAGTAAGAAACAACTGGACTCTGTTCTGTGATACTCAGTTCCCTTTCTTTCTTTTTCTTTTTCTTTTCTTTTCTTTCTTTTTTTTTTTTTTTCTGTACTGGGGAACAAACTCAGGACCTTGTGCTCATCAGGCAGGTGCTTAAGCAACTGAGCTATGTGCCTGGCCCTAAGACACTGCATGAGCATACACATATACACACATATAAACACACACACACACATGCACACATGCATACATATACATGCATGTGGCATGTTTCAAAGGAAGATCAAAAGAAGATTCCAGTTTGCTTAGATCATAACAAGGTAGGAAACAAAGTACCAAAAATGACTTTAAACCTGAAAAACCATGTCACAGGGCGAAGAAGCTTTACCTGTAAGGACACAGGCAATTGTGATCACCACAGAACCCGGAAGCAGGGACAGTTCTCTATGCTAATACATGTCTTTCATCCCAACTCCCAGATAAAGTCTTTCCACACTGGTTGTTGGATATGGCATTACCAACTACTGAGAAGCAACTCACCAACGTAAACTCCTTCTTGTAGACTACTAGGGAAAGATAACATTATGGTGAGTTGGTCTAGATTATTATTATTATTACTATTATTATTACTATTATTATTATTATTTTGCGGTACTGGGGATTGAACTCAGGACCCTGTGCTTGCCAGGCAAGCACTAGTCTAGATTATTTGAGAAGCAAATGACTAGCAAAACACTTTTCTCATGGACCTTTTCCAGCTTTCTCTAGACAAAGAACTACATAGAAGCTTTTACACATCTATCCCATTTACTTCAATAATTAGCAGTTCACAACAAAATATAAATATGGAAGGCCCTGTAGGCACTGGCATATGCACACACATTTCTTTCTCTCACATATGGATGAAATTATGTGTGCACGTCTTTAAAATGCAAGCACAAACAATTATTGCAATCACTGAATACTGAGAAACTAGTAAATGCTTAACCAGTATATTTTAAAGGTTTTCCAGCTACAAACCAAATGCCCCTGGTCTTATAAATAAAGTTTTATTGAAACAGCCATGCTCATTTGTTTATATACTGAACCTGAGCTATTCAATACAGCAGAGGTGACTGGTTATAACAGAAACAGCGGCCCACTATCTTAGCTTTCACAATAAAACTTTCCCAACCTCATATTACAGAATTACTATGTGTTAATCTCTCTTAGGGGTCAAGAATAAATATTCTGATACCATATCTCTTTACTTCCCATCTCTTCTGGCTTTGCTAAAATCAAGGAGTCGTGGGCCTGGGAGATGGCTCAAGAATAAGCACTTCCCTGGCAAGCACAAGGGCCTGAGTTCAATTCCCAGTTCCGCAAAAAAAAAAAAAAAGATAAAATCAAGCATTTGAGCTCTGCTAATGACTTTACTGAAATATCACACTTTGCAGTGGAAGAGGCTGATGGCTAATAATTCTATCTTGAAATAACAATATTCTAATATCGCATAAATATAACCATGCTAATGACTATAAGACAATTCCATCCTTCCATCATTTTACATTTGTGCACTTGCAGTTTCCTACTAGGCAATACTGCTTCTTGAATCTAGTGTGTATTACTTAGCTCCCTGTGAGTGAGTGGCCAAATATAGCCATCTCTCAGCTTTCAGCAAGTGCTGAATGCCAGATAGATAAATTAACATCAGAGATTCACTTGCCATATTATGCTGTGGACAGATTGCAAGTATCCTCTTTCTGCTTGGATTTTTTTAGGGAGGTTTCTTCTTTAAAATTCTTACTTTCAAATGGTCAGAAATCGTTGCTCTTTCTCCCATAAGAGTGGCCGTGACATGCATGCATTTCTGCCTTCAGCGAAGCCTGCAACAATCTTTCACCTATTGGCCTTGGAGATTAATGTCTGTATGGGTGCCAGGTTCTATGCAACGAGCTGCCAAATGTGTTATCTTCCAAATATGAGCTCGGATCTTATCATTCCCTTTTGAAAAATGCCCTGGCATTTACGAAGCCATCCTGTTGATATGTGATGTGAGAATTACACAAATTTTATGGGCTCTGGTTTTGATTTCTCTCAAACATCATACTTTCCATGGTCTCTTCCAAATGAAATTTTTTCGCCACTTCAATTGGAGGTGCGCTATGCAGAAATGACATAGCTTCATTTAGCTCAACAGTGATTGTAAGAGTAAGGAATGCTTAAGTGGGACACTAAAACTGAATTAAATTTTAATGTTAAATTTTAGATCTGCAAGTATCCACATGTAAATTGTACAATGAAATCACTGAGGTTTTTCCTTCTACTTGGACATTCTACAAGGAGGATTATAAAATTTGTTTTATCATGTAAATCTTTAAAAGCCCTATCTCCTCTGGAAACTAGAGTATAGCTCTATATTGTGGTCTCCTATGGATGGAAATGCCCACTCGCTATGTACTACTAAGAATAACAATGCTCAGTTGCAAGAAAGGAATAGCATTTAATGGAACTGGATTTTTTCTCTCTCTCCCTTTCCATTCCTATTTGCCAAACAGCCTGCTCTGCTTTTTATGTAAAACTGCAAATATCTTCTTATTAATCAAGCTTCTAATACATTCCAGATGAATAAACAACTTCAGCACTGCACCGCGTACCATTCTCCTTAAACCCAGGATTTATTAGAGTTGCCCGTTCCAAGATCTCTTAACTTAAAAAAGATGGCTTATTGTTCTGACTTCTACAGCAGGGGCCTAATAAATGCACTGAAACTATGACTTCGTCCCTGTGCAATACAATATTCAAAGCGATTTCCAGCCCAATGGTGTAACGTTATCCAAATCCTTTGAAACCCTAAGTAGTTTGCTCAAACTCAATCATCCATATACAGAAATCATAGACAATCAATACAAATGCAATATGTTAGTGATGACATTAGAGAAACTATATCCCAGAATCCTCTGCAGTGTGCAGTAGTACAATCAACAGCCTCAATACATTCCACAGTGGCAGCAAAACAACACTCTAATTAAGAAGGACTCTTTGGTGAGCAGCTAAATATTTTGCCTTTCAAACATTCCTTATACAAGGAATAATTTAAGGAAAATTATCCACACACATGGTATTGATTAATTCAGAGCTGTGATTTCTCGGATTTCACACTGGTGATATTTCAATGGGACTCTACCATGTAATTTAACCAATCAAAATATGTTCAAGCATTGATATTTAAAAATTAAATTTCCTTCAATGATCATTATTTTATGTGTTTTTATTTAAACAATTTTCAAGCTAAGGAATAGTAGGTCTTTCTGTATGTAATCAAATAGAAACAGAACAGGGAAATAATAATAATAAGGTGGCAAAGCACATATTACACCAATGTATGTGGCTAATAGCTTTTGTACAGCAATAGCACCCTTCCTGTAGCCCTCTGTTTACTAATGTTCTTACTAATACTGGACTCCTAAGGGTGGTTCTATAAATAACACATTTGTATAGAAAACTAGGAAAATATGAAAGGTTATAATATTAACATACCAAACTCATTTTTAATTAAAGAAATAAAAAAGCCCAGTCTTTAGGGGGTTGGGGAAAATAAGGTAGTCAAATGAGACCAATTAACTTCATTAGCTTCTACAAATACCTAGTTTTCTAACACACGTCTATTTTTCCATCTGCTCCACAGTTAAATATGTCTCCAAATTAACATTTTATTTATGATTCGGGTTCTGATTCATAAAAATTATGCACACAATATACAAAAGACCTAATACTTTATGGAAAAATACAGAGGAATACATTGCGATTCATTTACCAATTTTTTTTTCTTAAACAAAGCAATGTGGATCATAAAATCGCACACACTGAAAAATCAGTTACATATTTTTTTACTCATTTCTGGGCTTACCACAAAGTATTTTCCCTGCATATATTTGAAGGCAAAATTGCTTCTTTTTCCAGTGTTCTCCTTGCTTTGTTCTCATTGCACAATAAACGGCACAGGAGTTTCTTAGTGTCTTATAAAGTCCTCCCTACTTTGGCCTGGCATTCGCGTTAACTTCAAACCCCACAGCGTGTCCACAATGCGCTGAAAATGCTTCATATCTGAGTCTCACATGCTGTGCCAGCGGATTCCCTTCCTACTGGCTGAAACAGGAGAGCAGAGCTTTCAAAGTGTGTTGCAAAGATAAACAAAAATCATCGTGGCTAAAGGGTGTGTGCTGATTCCATCTGAAGTATTTATATAACCCTTATCCAGAAGACAAACCAACTTTCTTACGCAGTATTTACCACCACTGGGCTGCGAACAACAGGCACTTTCGTAAGAGGGCTCTGGGGTTATTTAATTTCACTTTAACTTCTGTAAGTAACTTCATCCCTTACTGACATGCCATTTTATTATTTCATTATTTACAGCTGTACTCATGCATACACCAAATCTATATACTTCTTACAGAAAAGCACTTACAAAAAAGTAGAAAAGAATTTCACTTTTGGACCCAATAATTCCAAGGATCCGTGTTTCTAGGAATTACTCAGTTGACCCCTGGCACTGGCCCTTTCTTACTGGGTACCAGAGTTACTAAGACCCGAAATATAAACCTTGCCAGTGTTCCCAACTCTCTGCACTGGGACATTACAGAGCCTAAAAGGAAGCGCATCACATGCAGTAGAATTAGGGGGAACAGCTGGGTTTTGAAAGCTTCACCAGATTTATTTTGTTTGATGTACCTCAAAAAAAAAAAAAAAACAAGGATGCTCAGAGAAGTACATATATTTGAGGCTTTTGTTATTTTTGACAAAAAGACTTAGGATATTATCAGGAAAAGTTACATTTTTATTTATACATTGTGTTTCCAAACAAAATATATTTGCTAATATACAATGTTGCTGTCAAAAAAATCAAAGGTAAATGAGATCCAGCCTTTGGATAATAAAAATTGTGGTTAATAAGAAATGAACAACATATAATTTGCTCAGATCCTCGGGAGAAATACAGATATAAATTGCAAATCAGCATTAAGGGCTGTATGACACAGTACTGGCTTGTGCTAGACCTCCTAAGAGATCGATGGGAGATACATGGGCAAACTATTTCCAAGTACCTTATACTTCTTTGGGGATAATTTTTAGACATGATAGAAACTCCAATAACTGCCTGGCTCTTCACTTACTTTGATCATGTGACAGCATTACTTGGAATTAGCATAATATGATGCTCTTGGAGAGAACAGTACCAAGTTACAGCTGGAAGAAGCAACACAATCCAGTGTGCTGTCATTTGTCCCCAAAACTCAGGCCTTTTGCCTAAAGTCCCACAGGACTCACCAGAACTTTCCATTTAGGGTTCTAGACTCTACATGCTTCATCAGCAGATTACACAATGATGAATAATTGTGGGGCTATTCAGATTGTCTGCCCCACATAACAGAATCATCGAAATATATACAACACAAGCAATACAATTACTGATATGTACTTACTCTATCCTAAAGGTAGAAACTTGCACATCGTCCAAATTAACATAGTGAATGCCATTTTGGCAGGGTCAAGTTAAATCAGCCAGATTTTTAAAGAAAAGATTTCTGGTTATAAAATAACAACATATTCATCAGCTATCACTCATGATAGCGGACCATGATTTTGATTTTTAATCAAATTCTCACTTACCCATAGCCTAATATCTTTCAAACCAATTAAGTTGCTTCTTGACAGATGCTGGTTGATTTGTGGTTATGGTTGATTTACAAGGTCCTTCTCCAAGATAATTTACATTCAGATCAAGGCGCCATCTATAAACCAACTTGAGTGACAATGGAGTAAGAAAGAACGCAGATTCCTGATTCTCCTCTCTCCCTGAATCCCATGCAGCAAATATGAACATGGACTCTCAGACATATTACAAGCAAAAGCAAAATAAGGAATGGAAATGGGCCTGTAACGCACAGGTGCAGCCCACTATGGAAACAGACTTGTCCTCTTCGAATTCCCATCACTATCCCATGTTTTCTTCTGGACTTATCCTGTCTCATTTAATTCCAGATTTTATGCTTGCATTTCACTCACTCCCCACCTTTCTTTTTGCACAGAGAGCGCCTGGTCTGACACAATAGAGTGGGGCAACCCCAAGGAAGAGTTTGAAAGAAAGAAACTAGGACAATGAAAATCCTCAGTAATTGTTATGCAAATGTCTTCTGAATTAAACCACAAGTACAAATCTACTACACCGTGGAAAGGCCATAAAATAGCAATCTGATTTACGGTATGTGCCATTTTAGTGCATTCCAAAGCCAGAGTATTGTCTACTTCTGTTAGCTTGTTCATTCAAACTTTGAAGTGCAAAGCAAATATAAAGCGTTGCCTTTTTACTAATATACAGCCGTGGCACATGCTTTTCTTGTTTGCCACCTCCAGCGTGGCCCACGAGCATGTAATTGCTGCTTCAGCACACATCGCCATGTGATCATTACCCAGAACATGAGGCTGTTTGCAATGACTTTACATTTTGCAATTATTATGGCAACAGCTACTTTCACCATTCAGGAAACAAGTCTGAGTTTTAGTAGTTAATGTGGTATAGCTCTTTACACTTTAGATACAGAGCAGAGAGGGAGGCTGAATGCTTAGCATATTTTATTCTGCAAAGTTGTAAAAAGCTGCAACTCCTTATCACCAAACTATTCCCACAACCACTCGATAAGAAGGAAATGTGTACGGTGCTCCTGGATTCTCTTCTTGCAAGTATTTAGCATGCATTTCTCTATGTACCTTTTCCCTGTCATTTTGTTTTGGATATAAACGAAATCAATATTTCAATCTACACCATTTGTACACATTCAATACTAGGTAGCACATCATTCATTTATTCAATGAGCACTTGCAGAAGGCCCACTTTGTACAAGGCTCTGTGCCGGGTGCTAAGGAGACACAAAGATGGAAACGAGCTAGTCACTAATCTCAGGAACCATGATGCAATTGAAGCATTCACGATGTGGTGTAGTTAGCCACGGGAGTCAGCAATCCCTTTTCTGGGAATGCACTCATAAGAAAAGGAAACAGTCTCAAAGAGATGTGTGCACCCCTGTGCTTACTCCAGCATTCTTCACAGCAGCCCGGAAAGGGAAGCAACTTCCCTGACCTTGGATGGATAAATGAGAAAGCGTCCACTATACAGTGAGCGGGCTATTTACTGTACAGCCTTCAAAAGGGAGCTCCTGCTGGATGACACAACACAGGTGAACCCTGAAGACATTACACTAAGTGCAATGAGCTGGCACGGGAAAAATCCTACACGATCCCACGTGCATAAGGCATGCGGAGCACTTAAGTTCACAGAGACAGAAAGCAGGAAAGGGGTCTCCAGGGGCTGAGAGGAAGGGGAATGAGGGGTTGGTGTTTAGGAGGCACGAAGGCTCAGTTCTGCAAGATGCAGAAATCTGGGGCTTGGACACACAACCATGTAAATGTACTTAACACTACTAGACTGTGCACTTAAAAGTGGTCAAGATGGTAAAATTTTATGTTGTACGTGCTTTACAAAAATTGATGTTTTCTCAATTTAGCAGTTAGAACAACATATGTGACCATGATGCAAAGAAAAACATATGTGCCTGACAGGAAGGAGGCGGCGATTCAGAGAAAGAGGAGATGGAGTCAGGTCAGGGTGTGCAGCTGGGCTCGAAATGGAGCGTTCAGGTGCGCCAGGGACAGAAGAAGTCTCTGACTGTACCCTGGAGACCTGAAGGAGTAAGAAGAGCCCCCCCCACATGCCCCAGGGCAATGAGAGAAGAGGGGCCAAGCCAAGGATGTGACAGGAGCAGAGCTAGGAAGGAGGACACGTCGGTGGGAAATCTGAGCCGA
>NDGN011471119.1:0-16251 GCA_002564285.1 Tympanoctomys barrerae | reverse complement strand
TTGCTAAGCTTGTTCTAAGTAGGTGCTTTAGACCACTGAGCCATCTCACCAGCCCCAAGAAACTATTTAACGGAGCAAAATTTCCTCATTCTAATATACCATGAAGAACAGTACTGGTACTGGTTGTGACAGCTTAGGATTTAGTATGAAAATGGCTACTGAGAATCCTGATAACTAATGGAATAAGTAGGAAATTAGCTTTGCAGAAACTACAGACACAAGAAGCGGAGGGTTCTGTTGTTGGACATTTCAGTCTCAGGTGTGTTTAAATACAAGTGAAGTCTTATCTCTAATAGGTCCCTAGATTGTCCCATGAATATTGGGAAACCAAGCATAGCATTAAAAAAGCAACTTTTTAAAAGATTTTGATCATGATGGCTTTAAAACATGTGCTAAAATATTTGGGACATACACTATGAGAGGCTAAGGTCAGAAGAGGATTGCAAGTTTGAACCAAACCTCAGCAAGTTAGTGACTTAACAAGAATCTCTCTCTCTCTCTCTCTCTCTCTCTCTCTCTCTCTCTCTCTCTCTCTCTCTCTCCAGTGGTGGCTGTGGATGTACCTCTGTGTGAAGGCCCTATGTTTATTCTTCAGCAACACACACTTGGAGATGGGTGTTGTGCCTGTTGACTGAACCTGTGCCAACCCAGCTGATGTGCTGTAATCCACAGAATGCAGCAGAGTGCTGCTGGATAACTTCCAAGGCCAAGTTCACAAAGGCTAAGCAGTTTCTCCTACTGGCTCTCTCTGAAGGCTTGTTCTGGGGAAGCTGGTTAACTGTAAGAAATTCAAGCACCATCATGCTGGAGAGGCCATATGAAAGTGTTGCCAGCTGTCACCTAGACAGACTCCTGGCTGACAGCCCACGTTTTCTGTCCACTTTGGACACACAGCCCAGTCCAGTCGTCAGATGACCACAGCCCAGCACTGTTTGGTTTGATTTCAACCTCATGAGACATCACAAGAGAGCATTTCTGAAATTCCTAAATGCACAAACAGAAATGGCTATTTTGAGCTGCTATGTTTTGCTGTAATTTCTTACAGTGTTATCAATATAAAACAAAGTTATTATGATGAACAAGTTCACGGTAATGGGAACAACCATTTGTACAGCACGTGAATAGCCTTACCAGGCTGTAAGTTCTGGAAGGAAAATTGTATCTGCTGTAGTCTCTATCATGAGGTACAGCTTAGAAAGGGTGACAAGTCAATCAGTAAGCAAACAATGTCCCATGTGAAATGTAAAAAGTATTCTACTTCCCTAGGGGGCCGGCCCCAGCTCAATGGTTTAAGTGGCTGCTTTCACAAAGGTGTCAGCCTCAGGTTGCTGCAGTTCGATCCCCACAACCCTCCAGCAGCCAAAAGTGCCCTCAAGGCATTCAAGGAGAAAAGCCAAAAAAAAAAAAAAAAAGTATTCTACTTCCCTTATAATTTCAAATAAATGATCTTTGATTATGAAAATCACATAAAATTTTTTGGGGCTCCCCGAATCACTTCAAGTGGTCATATTTTTCAGTTAAAATTATAAACAAATGCCACAATTCAGGGATTTTTAAAGTACAGAGACTTTAGCATAGGAAAGTAAGTACATTTACATTAGTGCTGGTGTAACAGAATACCCAAGGCTAAACACCATATAAAGCAAAGAAGTTTTTCCACACATGTTGCAGGGGGTATCCAAACAGCATGAGGCCTGCATCCCAGCAAGAAGATCTTGTCCGTGTCACAACAAGGCAGAGAAATAGAGAGGAAACTGGTCATGTGCACAAATGTTCAAATGTGTGGAATGGGCTAGCTTGAAACCAATTCACTCTCATAGGAACTCTTACTTCCTGAGACTATCTGAGGGTGGAGTTCATGTGACCTAGGTGTCTTGTCCAAGACTTTTAAAACATGTGCTAAAATATTCCTAAAGGCTCTGTCAGCTCCACACTGCCACACTGGGAACCAGGCCTCCAACACACAAGCCACTGAAGGATACACTCAAATCTCCTCCAAACCCCAGCAAAGAACAAGTTATTGCTAGGTTTTAAAAATAGGGACAATGCTTGCTTACCAAATGCGCTGCTGAGAGTTGTGTTTGTGCTTCTGCACCGTCGTATTTGCCTGGAAATCAGTCCTGTTTGGTCCTGATTTCAATCGGGCTTCAACATCAGTGTACAACTCTTTACAACTTACTTTGGGGGACACATATACATCATCCACACAATTAAAGTCATTGTCAACACTTAAAAAGAGGATCAAGGTAGTTTGCAACATGAAATAAATTGTCAAACCACACAACTACAAGGTCAGAAGCCAGATGAAAGAGATGGATGAGCTCACTGCAACACACCATTGTACAAGGGTCTGGTGTTGAAGTTTATGGTAGTTAAGGGTTAAGGTGTGGCAGGTTTAGAAGCTGACATTAGTTTTGCTTTGCTGGCAAGCTCATACCAGGAACTAAGCTAGCATCCTCTGTGTTATTATTTGTATCTAAACAAGCCTCCCCCAAAACCCCCAAAAACCTCATGCACTTATTGGTGGGACTGTTCATAGATTTCTAGATCTTGGGTGTATGACACTGAGATTAGGTGTTTGTGCTGTACCAAATTAGTCCACTGATTGGAATTGAAGTAATTCTGTGTATGGTTGGATGAATTTACACAAAGCAGAAGTTTCAACAGAGGAATGGGTTGCACCCAAAAGACTTGAAATCTGTTTGGGATAAAAGGGAAAAAAGAAGCTTATTCCTGCTGCTTACTGCTTTCCTCCTTCTACCTGCCACCCCATGAACTGTTTCTCTTCTGGTCACCTCTCTGCTGTGTCACACTGCTTTCAGGCTAGCTCACTATGACTGAAACCTCTACAAACTATGAGTTAAAATAAACCCTTTGTCCTTTTTTTTTTTTAACGCTTTGTCCTTTAACTTGAGTTGTTAGGTATTTTGTCTCAGCAACAAAAAAAAGTAAGACATCTGGGTATAGAATAGACAATTTATCCACCTACATCTCTGGACAAAATGTAGAAATTTATAGCTCATCTAGAGTGACTGAGAATACAGCCAGTAAATGCCCAAGAGGAAGCCAGGAAAATAGGGGCAAGGAGGGTACCTTACCTGGTGCTACTGTGTTAGCTTCGCTGGCTTCCTGGCAGGGCTGCCTGTGACACTGTCTCCAAGGACACTCTTCTCTGGCAGGAAGGAACTCTCTGCTCCCTGGTGACCTCACCAGCTCCCTCTCCAACACTTCACTCCCTGGCTCTGGGTGTACACCCTAATTTCCCAGGGCCCTGTCCCCTTATAAGTCTCTACTGGCTGGGGTTGTAGAAAGATAGCTAAAGCCCAAGCCCCTGCTGTCCATTTGGTTCAAAAGCTTAAGATCCTTCCCTGACAGTGGAGGTGCAGCCGCTCCCTTCCTCCTGGCCTCTCCTGACAATGACTTTCACCTGCTCAAAAGATCCAGCAACAGGGCAACAAATGCACTAAGCAGCCCGGCACAGGAAGCCATCCCCGATTTCTTCCAGAAAACCAGTGTTCTCATGCCTTTCTCACTTGGAAGGGGAAAAGCCACCTTCTCTACAGGAAGAAGGAACTTCTAATCTTCCAACTCAGTCCATAATTTCCAACAAATTCCTTCAACTATTTTTGTGCAGGCTGGGGAGTTTGCTTGAGATCCAAGTCACCTAAGATGTGTATTGCTTGCATGGAGTTTCTGTGTAGCATTTATCACCTACCAGGTATCTTTCAAAGACAATCAGAAAAATTCAGTGCAAAGGTCTCTTGTGTGCATCCCAGTTACTATCTGTCACTCTTACCATCTGCCTTCCCTACCACACCGTGGCCTCCCTGAGGGTAGGAATGTGTCCAGCATCATAGCATATCTTAAGCCCTGGATATGTATTTTAGCGAAGAGAACCAGCTTAACATTGGGATTTTGTTTACCCTGAAAATTTGTATTGCCAACTCACTGAGATGCAGGTTCTGAGAAGAATTAATCGCTCAGGTAGTCCTGGACTTGTTTAACAGCTGAATTGGGAAAAACCTATGTACAGGATAATGAAAGAGTAGACGTGTATTCTAGATAGAATCAGAGAGGGCAGCTTCCTCTGATCTCTTTCTCAGTGCCCTTCTGTTGCAAGAAACGAGTTTCACTCCCTGAGTCGGAGGAAGGAAGTGATTTTCTAACAGGAAGTTCTCCTTTTGTCATTGTGAAATGGAATCAATACCAGCAGCCTGCAACTGGGCAAAGAGAAGTCGCTCTCCGTGTGTGTGTGTGGGGGGGGGTTTAAATGGCCCCACAGCAACAAATTTGTGGCTGTGTGGCTTGCAATGGCCAGATGCAGACCAGGAAAGTACAATACAACTGAAGACCTTGCAGAGGCAGGCTCAGAAAGGGTCCAGGTGTTGTCTTTAAATATTCATGAACCTGCCAATTAGCATATATTTTTGGAGAAGAGTTTGACAATTATTACTAACGCACACAGTTTATACTCAGCAATATCATTTCTAAATTGGAATTGCTTCTAAAAAGATTGTAGGGAAAATGGCACAGGATGTTTATCTAAGTGTATTAAGCAATGTATTAGTTAATACACTGGGATATCATGTAGTAGTTTGTTGTCATATTGCAGTTAATTAATCATGGAAATATTCATGGTACACTCCCTGAAAAAGGACAGCACAAAACAGCACTCCAGTATCACACTTGCTCAGCTCTAGAAACAAATGCTCACAGTGTTGGTTGCAAGGCCACCCAAATAGCCCAGAAGATTAAGGCTCCTGCTTAGGCAGATGCAGGGGCCGGGAGTTGGATCGTTTGATCCCCGGCCTACGGCATTGACCAGGGTGCACTGAGACTGCAATTAAGACTGGACAATTGAGACTGGGCATGGTGGCACGCCTGTAATCTCAGCACTTGGGAGGTTGTAAACAGGAGAATCACTATGAGTCCCATCTATGCAGTAAGACCCTATAGACCCTGTAGACCCTGCCCTAAAGTACAAAACAACAAATAAACAAACAAAAAACAATGTTGGTTGCAGTCAGGCGCTTATGCCATTGAGCTGTCACCTTGGCCCTGACAATGCTGGTTGCAGAAGCCAAGGATTATGGTGATTTTACTTTGCATTCTGTACTTTTCTGTTTTCCTTATTTTTTCCCCAGAAGTTGTGTACTACTTTTGCCATCAAAAGAAAGGAATAAATATTTTTAAAAGGAAGAAATATAATATGGATGAGCGACTGACTTACCATTTATGGCTGCTGACAGTATGAATGAGACTTTGAAGAGGTTTACTAAAAAC
This sequence comes from Tympanoctomys barrerae, assembly GCA_002564285.1. Taxonomy (NCBI): domain Eukaryota; kingdom Metazoa; phylum Chordata; class Mammalia; order Rodentia; family Octodontidae; genus Tympanoctomys; species Tympanoctomys barrerae. The sequence continues at coordinate 10,968 of NDGN011471119.1, read as the reverse complement.
AGTAGGATTAGAACTTCATTCTGAAGAGTTAAACATCCTTTCGGAGTTCAAATTATATTGAGTAACACCCCGACCATGCATGTGTGTGTGTGTTCAGAGGTGTAGTGGTCAAAGTCGAATGCTTTTTTTTTTTTTGAACGCTGTTTTGATTTGCTTTGGGATCTGCTTCCGGATTGATGGGGCTCACCTCTGGGAGGGTCTGGGTAGGGCTTGGAGGCGTGACACTGGGGTCTATGTCTGGGGCTTCACCCTTCCTCTGGCACTGTCCCCTGCTCCGCTTACTGACCACCACGGACTAAGCAGCTTGCTCTGCCATACCTTTCTGCCACAATGGCTCTGCTTTGGAGCTGCTGGCTGGGGCTTGAATTGCCTTAAAATGCAAGCCAAATTATGGACAGGGGATATAGTTCAGTGGCACAAGCAATTGCCTGGCAAGTGCAAGATCCCAAATTCAGTTCATGGTATCCACATACAATAATGCATGCCAAATTAATCCTCTCCGGTCTAACTAGTAAGTGTTGGTATTGTGTCCAGTGGAGAGAAAGCTGACTAAAGCAGGATTATGGTGGAGAAAAGTACAACACAATTTGCATGGCAATAATATCAATAGAGAGGTTTCAAGATGAATTTTTGGCGGTGTTATAGTGCGTTGATCAGTAGATAGTTATGCATATATCATAGTGCTTAAGAACTTGAGCTCTCAAATTCTAAAGTCTAGCTCTTTTATTTACCAGCAGTGAAAACTTCGCAAATTCTTTAATCTCTCTCAGCTGCTACCTCGGTAAGGAGATAATAATACTAATACCATCCACCACAGGATAGCTTTGAACAGCAAGTAAATTAAAACATGTAAAGCACTAAAAGCACAATGTGACATATAGTAAAAGCCCAACATAATGTTGCTATCATTATTACGACAAACAAATCTCTCTAGCATATTGCAGTGGGAAGCCACAACCTAAGAGTCAGAAAGGCTGAGCTCATGGCTTTGTAAGAGTGCATTATGGACCAAACACTTGACTTCTCAGGCATGTGCTCTCAAGGACTGGAATGATGCTATTTATCTCCTCTGCTTCAGAATACTGGGCAGTTGAAAATGGAATGGTTACACATGGAATTCAACTATTGAGTATTCAGTCCAATAAAGATAGGCTGGAGATCTCTCATTCTTCTTCTAATGTGAATACAGGTTTTTTCAAGACTCTCCTCTGCATAGAATTAGTCCTGGTGTGGCTTAGGTATAAGAGGGGCAATTGTTGGTTATTTTTATTTTATTTATTTATTTATCTATTTATTTATTTATTTATAGAATCAAACTCATGACCTTGTGCTTGCCAGGTAGGCACTGCACTGCTGACCTATATTTTTAGCCCTGTTAGGTAGTTTTAGATAATAGCTTTTATGCTCTTGTTACCTGAATGGGTGAAACATTAGCTCATCTGTGAGACTCAGTTGTAGTAAAAGCATGTTCAACATCTTCTCTCCTATTTATACTCTGAAGAAACCTCCCTGAATATCTAAGTGAGCAACAAAAAAGGCAGGGTAAATGAATTTCTGACCATAGGTACAATGGGATACTTACAGTAAAAAAACAAAGCAAAACTGTAGTTGAGTTTCAAGTAGGACACAGTATTAGTCTCCTGCTCCACAAACAGGGATGTTTTGGGTGCTGCAAACTAAGATTACTCAATGACCTTATAACTAAAAGATAAACTAAGTTAGTGTAATAAACACTTCATAAGGAAGCCCAGAGCAGACAAATCATGTTGGAGGACATAAGCCAGAGAAATGTGTTCACTAGGGAAAAAGAAGTCATAGATGTTACTAGAAGGATTATGAGGAGAGCAGACAGCCCAAAGGGGAATTTCAGAAGGAAGTTTGCAGAACCATGTGAAGTGTGCTATATTCAGATATTCTATACAAGAAGCCAGAATCCACAGTGCGAGATTTTCTCATCCTTCTTGCCACACCACAAGTGGAGAGAAGTCAGGAAATGAGTCTACTCCACAGCACACTTGCCCTGCTCTCCATTTACGCCCCAAGACGCCGCCTTCATACAGTACAGGAAAGAGCTTGGGACCTCTCTCCATCACTAGGCTGGTGAATTTTTACTTAGTCTCCAAGTATACGTAAAAATGCTTAAACCTTCCTTGGAGACAAGGGAGTTACTTTCTTTTCTGTAGGAAAAAAAAAAAAAAAAAAGGAAGGTGAGACGCATGGTTGTTCACTCACTAATTGTCCACATCTGAATATTTGGATTGGCTTCATTTAAAAAACCAGCCCATCTTCACTGACTTCATTCCATCCACCTGTCTCCTTTCTGGAGTATAGATAGGTATTCACTCCATGAGAGGTGAATAGGAAGTGAATAGGAAGAGGCAGAGCCTTGAATAAATTGATGGAATTGACTGCAGAAGAATTGGCAAGTGGATTCTAAGCTTTAATATGCCCCAAATGAACAGAAAATTGAGCTAAACTTTCTTAACTACTGGGAAAGACTCAGGGTACTATTTTGTGTCTCTATTCATGTGCTTCTTGCCCATAACTTTGAGATTCTTATTACTAAACAGAGTCAATTCGCCCAGCCTTCAAATCCTGTCAGGAGAAGGTAATGGAAGTAGTTGTGTGCTGCTTTGTAGCCATGGCTTTGCAGTATCTGTGTTTCCGCATGGCCTCCTGAGTCTCTGTTGTCACCATGACAACATTCTTGGGCTGACTTGTCAGGGGAAGAGATGTAAATGGGACAGAGGCAAGACACCCATTCATCCCAGCAAGACAGGCCCAGATTGGCTGATAGACAGTCTGACATTCAGTTCATGAATAAGTCCAGCCAAGATCAGCAGAGCTGCCAAGCTGGACCCCAGCTGGGTACAGTGGTGTGAATAAGCACGGTAGCTGTGTGTCATGGTTTGTCACACTGCTAAAAATAGGTGTGACCACAGATAACTGACATATTACCTCTCTCTGCTGGATTCTTCAGCATCTAACCTCTCAGTCATTTGTGAGAGGTATGTTGCTATTTCCACTTTCAGATGAGGATATAGACACTGTGACATGAGGTGATTATCCCAAATTCACAAATAGATTAGGAACTTAGAGAGTTTAGATGTTTCAAGGACAGTCTCTCTCTAATGCATTATAGATGAATTAGGAGACTATGAAGGATTACATATATATGATTGTGATTTGACTGCCTGGGTTAAGTTCTCAACTCTCCCATATAATAATTTTGGAATGTATTTCAAGTTTCCTAGCTTTTCTAATGCTCGCCATTCATTTGCGTGAAGTAAGGGCTTTATCATTTGTCCTGACACAATGATGATTGCAAAGTTCTGTTCTAAGTATTGGCAATTCAGTCATGATCAAAATTGAAAAGATCTGAGAGCAAGACTCTCTCTGACTTAGTGGAGGAGCAGTGTAAACTTGAGAAAAAGGGAAGGGTTGAAAACAACTGGTTTCCAGAAACAAACAAACAAAAAAATGATTTACATTCTAGAACTTTCTCCCTACATCTCTACCCTTGGGTTCAGAACCAAAGTGTAATGAAAGAGTTGTGGGGTCCCAAAACAAAGAGGACCAACACCCAGCCACCTCAGTGTCTCCATTCCAAGGGGCTCATTTGTGGGAGGAGAAAGACATTCTCCATGCCCTGAGGATAGCATAACAAAACCACTGTAATTAAAAGACATGGCCTTTACTTTCCTGGACAGCTCGTGAGCACATTAGGTCAACAGTAGAATCAATAACAAGATTCCTACTCTGCTGTCTGGCATTTCAGAAATCTATCCTAGAACCCTGCCATGAATTTTGGGGAGGAAAACCCTTTGAGACACCAGTTAAATTGTTCTGTTGCACTACAGGGGTGGAACTTCAAAATGAAAATATTTTGAGTTCTAGAAAATTGAAATGTATTTTGAAGCCATGAACTCATTTTGAAACCATGGATGGAGTCTGGCACTTTAATTAAGATAAAACAAATGTTTTCTGTATTTGTTTTTGTTTCTGGTAAACTAACATAACATGCAAAACCAACACTTTCTATAGAAGAAACAGCTCTGCACCAAAGTGCACACTCTCTAGTCTATGATGTAGTGTTTAGCTTTAAAGCAGCTGCTCAGCAAGAGAATGTAAGGTTAAAAGATACAGCAAACATTTAATTTTTAAAAACATATACACTCTAAGACACAGTTGTTCATTCCCTTCAAAATGTACTTATCCTAGAGTTCTTGCCACTTTCTGAAGCAGTCATGAAAGTCCTATTTCTATGAGTGTGTTTAGTTACATTGTTGTGGTTGCCTCAATGTCCTGAACTTATTCAAACTATTTACCTTCCACGGTCACCTTAACTACAAGGAAGAGTCAGAAGTTGCTCTGCGTCAGTTGTAGGGAATAGGCTAGATGAGGATACACTGTGGTCTTCATGCGCCTGTCTTCCCACTGGATGGCACTTGGAAGTAGCACTGATGGCAATGATTCTTTTATTGTAATTTAAATATCAACCATGTTTTTCACTCAGACTGAGTCCATTTCCCACAACCCCCTGCGCCTAGTGGAGTCACATGATAAGTTTCTGCCAATAGACTGTGAGTAGAATTAATGTGCTCTCTTCTTACTGAAGTGTTGTCTATAGTCTCTTTCCTTGTCAGTGTCTAAATTTCAGAATGCCCTGAAAGCCTTGTAGGAGACAGAAACACAAATGAGGAAAAGGAGCCTCTGGCATATTTCCCAGAAGGCTCACCTTCTGACCAGTAATGCCAATATCACACTATTCTGAGAGTGAAAATAAATGTCTCCTTTCTTGAACCACTGATACTTGGAGGCTTATTTGTTACAGCAGTTAATGTCACCTCAAAAGATACAAAATTGCCTCCATAAATCACCAATTGTCCCATTCAAGAAACAGCCTCTAAATTTTGAGAAACTCATTCCGGAAAGAATTAATCCTATGATAAAGTACACAATTCATGCTTGATTAATTAGAAGTCCTGGAATAGATCTTCCTGAAATAGTTATCCATAAAGGTATAAATTAAGGACTCTTAAAAATAATGTGGAGGAAAAAAAAGAATAATGTGGAGAAGCTGGACATGGTGGTACACGCCTATAATCCCAGCACTCAGGAGGCTGAAGCAGGAGGACCATTGCAAGCTCGAGACCAGCCTGGGCTACAAACTGAGCTCAAGACCATCTTGAGCTGCAGAGTGAGAAATAGTCTCAAAAAGACAATAATAATAATAATTATTATTATTATTATTTGGAGAGAATCTTGAGATTTAATGCAAAAGCTCAAAGCTTTTGTTTGTTTTGTGGCTCCTAAGGATGGAAGCTAGGGCCTTCACACTGGGGCAACATTCCCAGCCCTTTACTTAATGTTGTTTCTTTTGAAGCAGGGCTTCCCCAAGTCATTGAGTTGCCCAGATTGGGCTGGAACTTACTTTTCTCCTGCCTCAGTCTGCCAGAGGGCTGGGACTACAGGCATAGGCCACCATGTCCAGGTGATGGCCCAATTTTTAAATAAAGAAGGATCAACCTGCCTCAAACTTTTCTTTATACCAAAGTACCTCCTTTGTTTATTGCAGCCATCAGGGCTGCTGAAAAAAATGTTAATAAGCTTGGTCTCTTAAAAGCAGCTTAAATTTCATGAGTCCTATTTTCTTACACAAGTCTGGTGTCACCTGATATTTTTACATCAGGAGAGTTGCCTCCTGGAAAGGTTTATAAAGCTGCATGAGCTAATCCTTCAAAGCCCACAGAAACTGCAAACTCTGACCTAGAAATATGATTTGGTGGTTCCTCCTGAACCTCATGAGTTCAATGTTTGTCTCTGCACAAGGTTTTCCTTGTGGTAAGCCCATCCTCAGCAGGAGTCACTGTTTTTGGAGCAGAAAGCTGATAAACATGGAGGCCCAGAAGCCTTTCCTGACTAACACTAGGTCCTTAACACGGAAGAAGCAGGGCCAACTTTGCATTTTTATGCCGATGAAAAATTCATCAAAATCACAATTTCCAATCAGAGATTTTTCATAGTGAGAGATCAACTGTGAGATCACAGTGATTCTACAGGCACCCGACTGGACACCCACAGCATTCAATGGGCCAGTTCGTACTGCAGGTTCAAATGACTCTGGAAGCTATATGCAATATTACACATGAATTGAAACTACCAACAGGAGAACAAATAAATAAAGTGTGGCCCATGACACAATGTTATACCATACTGCAGTGAAAACAAACAAACTTCAACTGCATCTGATAACAAGTATAGATTTCACAAGCTCAATATTGAGCAAAAGAAGCCAGATGTTATGGTTTGTGTCTAGTTGTCCCCTGAAAGCCTCATATAGTGATGGGGTGGACTTCTAGAGTTTGTGATTAACTCACGGCCCAGCGCTGAAATTATGGGTGTGAGAGCTACACCCAGCTCGGGGCAGGTAGTCTGAATGCAACATAAGAAAGACAGACTTGCTCTCTGTTGCCACTCTTGCTGCTACTCCTCCCATTGCTCTTGCTGTTTTTCTGTGTTCTGCCACGTGCCACTCTGCCTTGGAGCCAGCCAAGTATGGACTGAAACCTCCATTAACTGTGAGCTAAATAAATTTCCTTCTTTTATTTTGGGTTTCGGGTATTTGTCTCAGCAACACGAGAAGAGTAACAGAGACACCAGACAAAAGATTATTCTGTGATGTCTGATTCTCTTTATAGAGAGTTGAAAAACAGGTCAAATTGCCAGGTTCAGTGGCATGCACCTGTAGTCCCAGCTGTTGACTGAGATGGGAGGGTCACTTGAGCCCAGGAATTCAAGGCCAGCTTTGGAAACACAGTGAGACTCTGTCTTCTCAAAAAACAAACAAAACAGCAGGTTAAATACCTATGTTACACTGGCAGTCAGAATGATATTTAACTTTTAAGGCATAAGAAGGCTCTTGCAGAACTGGTAATCTTCTGTTGTAAGATTTGGGCTCTGCTTCCCAAGGTATTATGCTTATAAAAATAAAAAAAAATCATCAGGCCATTCATGTGTGTGTGTGTGTGTGTGTGTGTGTGTGTGTGTGTGTGTGTGTGCAGGCATGTGTGTGCATGTGTGTGTGTGTACATGTGTGTGCATGTGTGTATGTAACAGTATCTAGTGAGATCTGCTTTTGCTTGGGGCCAAAGTATTTTTTTCTAATTGCTACCCTCTGGACAGTTGCTTCAATGCAGAAAATTGATAGATGATAGATAGACAGACAAACAGATAAATAGAATCACGTCTATAATCATGAGGTCTAACAGAAACTACCAAATATATATACATATATATATTCACATGTGTGTATACATAACATACATAAAATATATACTTATATATAAAATAAATATGTGTCATACGTGTAACAAAAATACTTTTAAAAGGATCTATGAAAGGCTCTCAAAATTCAGAGATTCCATGTAATGAATTATAGTTTAAATATCTGTTTAAAGTTCTATCATGGATTTTGTCATAAGATAGCAAGTAAAATCAGTCAAGTTCAAACTGTTTTACAGAACTGGGGTTTGAACTAATGTATTTGGATTGGCCTCTTTCTCCCCTTCCTGTTTCACATGTTTCTATTTTTATTATATGCAAACAAACACATTTCTTAAAGTGGTAGCCAAGGTTCAGTGGTGGTTGTAGTTCCACAGATAATGCATGGAAGTTGTGAGTTGCAAGATAAATAGTTGGTCTGAGTCCCTTTTTCCTGCCAAGCAGCTCTAAACTCATGAGACACTCTGGAGCGACGACCATTTGTGACTCTCCAGAGCGGTCTTTGGTATCCTAATGAGATAACCAGTGACTGAAAGCTTCAGGATGGATGATTCTCACAGGAAAGACCTACAGGATTAGAAACTAGAGTTAGGACTTTCAGCTCCATCCTTTGACCTTCAAGGAGGAGAAGGGCCAAGAGTTGAATTGATCTCTGATAGCCAATGACTTAAGCCAAGCCTAAGTAATGAAGCTTCCTTATCCAAAAGAGCTTGGTTTTAAGAGTTTCTAGGTAGCCTAACAGTTGAAGGATCTTAGAAACTGGGGCCCCTGGAGAGGGCATGGAAGCTCTGAGCATCTTTTCATATATCTTGTACAACACATCTCTTCCATATGGCTGTTTGTCTATGTTCTTTACTATAGAATTCTTTGAAGTTAATAAATGTCTGCCTGAGTTCTGTAAGATGCTTTAGCAAATTGATCAAATCCAAAAAAGTGGATAGTGGGGGCTTTGATTTACACTCAGTTGGTAGAAAGTACAGGTAACAACCTAGGATTGGTCACTGTCATCTAAAGTCCAGGGATGGTCTTTTGAGCCTGATCCTGAGGGAGATAACAGTCCCACCAGAGAGAAAGAATCAAGACTGAGCTGAGTTAGAGCAGATCTAGCTGCTGTCCACTGGAGGATAGAGTGGCTGCTAACTGGGAGAAATTTACATGTATTTTGGTGCTCAGTGGCAAAATGTTCTTTGTTGAAGTGACTGTATGGAAGCAAAGCTTAAGACAAATACTGTTGTTTTTTTATCTATCATAGAAGTCTGAAAGACTGGGTTGATGATGTTAAGCAGTCCTGGCTATTATATGCTCAAAAAGAGTACATGCTATGCTTGGAAAGTTATGTCCAAAACCTCAAAAGGAATGAGAGGAAAGAAGGGCTTGGCCCTAAACTCATTGCTTCCTTTATGTTTGCATTTGATTCATGTGTAGTGATGCCAATAAGTTACAATCAGGGTGATGATGAATCTTGCTTGTCAGCTTGATTGGATGGAGAGACACCAAGAAGATTACAAGACATGCTTCTGGGTGCGTCTGGGTGGCCACGGAGGTATGAATTTGGCGACATAAGTCTATCTGGACCCGGGGCCCTTCTTCTCTGTTTCTCTTTCTTCTCTGCTTCCTGGCTTCCACGAAGAACACAAATATCCTCCATCATCAATCCAACTCACTAAAGACTAAAACCTAAAAACAAAGACACAAAAATATAGGTTTTCTCTTTTAAGGAATTTAAAGAGTCAATGCCAGGGTCTCCACCAGCACCCTGATATGGCCAGAGTAATATTGTGACTATTGTGCTGACTATTATTACCATGTAATAAATTAGCCCCAAACTTAAAAATTTTAATGGTTTTCATTTGCTCTTCATTTTATGGCATTGGACTTCACTAATCGTCCAGGTGGGCAGTTCTCACTTGGTGTTATGGTTACCGACTGTTCACAGCTTGGCAAGATACATGGAAGAGGGCATTTTTTTAATGACAGGAAAATGCTTACTCAAAGCTATCTTCAAAAGAGATGGAGAAACTTCTCGTTGCCTTAAATCACCATCCCTATGTGTTCAGATGAGCACTTTTATAGGAAGCAAGACATGGGAGGGAGAATGCAAGGAGATAGTCGACAAGAAGTTTCCATGAGGTTTCATCTCTTCTTCTTCGTTTCTTCCATCCTGCGTAGAAACCAGACTCTGACCTCCTGGGACCAGCATCTGCATATGCCTTTCTGACAGAGACTTCACTTTTCCAGTCTTTCGCTCTAAGTTGAGTGGAAGTTCAGAGAAGCAGCCTGTTTCTAAAGGAAAAAGAAATTCTCCAGACAAGAAGATCACAGATTGAAGCCCAACCTAGCTTCTGGATACTCTGTCTCAAAAAATAGAAAGGTCTTGGGATGTACCAGAGTGCAAAAGCCCTCTGATTGATACCCAGTACAAAAATCGAATTTTAACTGCATTTTACCCTCTTGGTAATGCTAAGAACCTGTGAAGAAAGAGCTATCAGCTGGTGGCTAGGCTCCAATCATCCGCAGTGTTGGCTGACCTGGACAGGCAAGGCATGCACCCAGGTGGCTGCTAGCAGGTGGTGGGGTGGCAGATGGCGCAGCTGGGTTGATGACTGTGGCTCCACCCGTGATCCCCCAGCATGCTAGTCTCAGGGAAGCTGCATTTCCAGCACGGCACCCGCCTTCCCCTTCCCCCCAGTGAGGGGAAGGGAGGCCAGGGCACCTGACTTATCAGGAGTCACATGGCACTGCTTCTGTCATTTTCCATTGGTTACAATCAGCTCAGAAGCCCACCTGAGTCTGAGAGCAAGGGCTCGCACCCCACCTCCCACTGGGCACCACATCAAACAACGTTCAGCCATTTCATCAAATGACATGGTGTGTGGGCAGTGCAGTAGCCACGTTAAATTGGACAGACTTCCTTCCTTGTTGTTTCACTAAAACATTTTCGCAAAGTCTCACTGTGTTCGGTGCACATTTAGGAAGTGATTGGATCATCCCACAGACAAGTGTGGTAGCTGAATGGGCTGCTAGAAGGAGGGGCCCAGCCAGAAGAGGCTGACTTAGGAGAGTCCATGCTTGTCCCTGGCTCCTCTCTTCTATCTGTGCTTGCTATGAGCATCTTTCTTCCAGCAGGTACTTCTACTCTGTACTGTGCCATTCCACTTCAGAGTCAGCCAGCTGTGGAACAAACAGTGGAGCCAAATAATCCTCCCTGTCTTTAATGGTGGTTATTCCAGTTTTCCACTGGAAACCCACTGGAGCCAAATAATCCTCCCTGTCTTTAATGGTGGTTATTGCATATTTTGTTCCAGTGATAAAAATGTTAATGAGGGCCGGCAGTATAGCTCAGTGGACTAAGTGCTTGCTTAGGTAAGCGCAGAAGCCAGGGTTCAATACCTGGCTCCACCTGCCGCGCTGGCCCTGCCTTCAGGTGTGCTGAGCCTGTGATGGAGTCCGGGCGCAGTGGCGCGCACCTGTAATCCCAGCACTTGGGAGGCAGAAATCAGGAGGATCACTAATGATGTGGGCTATGTAGTGAGACCTTGAGAAAAAAAAAAAAAAGAAAAAGAAAAGAAAATCCACACACAAAAAAAATATTAATGGACATCCTCATTGTCATATGCCCTGGGGCCTTCACCCAGAATCTTCCATGTGGTCATGGAAATCCAAATCCACTAATGAAATCACTCT
>NDGN011471116.1:0-10430 GCA_002564285.1 Tympanoctomys barrerae | reverse complement strand
TTTTTCTTGTACGTAATGTTATTTTTTGATCCCCTTATAGATGCTTTATTTTATTCATTTCTATACCAAACTTTTAATTTGATAGTATATAGACTTCAACTGAATTTTTCATATTGTAGCTGTATTCTGTAGACTGGGTTGGTAGGTGCATTAAGTTTTTCTAAACATTTGATCATTTTATGTTATTTTTTGGTGAAGACATTTTTAAAAAATTCTAAATGAAAACATATGCTTTAAAATGCAGCTTCTCAGTGTTCCCGTGGAAGAGAAATGGACTCGATTCCCTTTGTGTATGCAGGAGGAAGGGGAGGGATTACTGTTGTCACACAGCTACAGAGCTTAGGGGTCAGTCCAGAGCACATTGTCTTGGAAGACAAGGCTTCCCTTGCATCATTTTGTGTGTGCCCAAGTTCCATGATTGGAAAGGGAGAGGAGTTGACCCGCAAGACAGAAAGGATCTAGCTCAGCCCTTCCTTAATCTGATTTTCCAAGGTAGGGAGTCACAGGTACTTCCCAAACCACTTCCTAAGGCACTGCATCCATCCCAGGAAGATAGTACTACACCATGCCTTGACCCCAATTTCTCTACTAGTCTAATAAATGTCCTATAGAGTTTTGCAGTGCTGTGGTTGACAAGAGCAGATGTGGCAGGGAGTCATGAAGAAAGAAATGTTATCCACTTATATGGAGCCAAGATAGTGTAATTTCAAATAACAGATTGAGTAGTCTGATGCCAAGAGGGACAGAATTTAGAAAAATGAGTTAGAAAGTCAAAATGCATCATATTTTAAACAAGCACTGGAGAAAGAAAAGCTACTTGGGCCTTTAGCTAAGTGCCTTAGACACTTTAACTGTGGGTATTTCTTGATACTGGCTAAACTTAAATCGTCTAGTCTGAGCCAGATGTCCCAAGTGAGAATATGGAACAATGTGGCAGGATATGTAGAGAACGTGTAAGAACTTCTGTGGACAATATTTTAGGTTTCCTAAAAGATGCAATTAGTGAAGATGCAATGCTTACTACAATAGTATAGGTGCACCTATGCGACACCACACACAGGGCTTTAGTAGTAATACATGATTAAAATTCCTTTCTTTCGAAAAATGTGCAATATGTTTAAGAACTTTGTAGTCACGTGGTGTTGGGAAACATTTAATTATAAGATCTGTTTTCAGGTTCTGTGTGCATCAGTGCATGTAGGATTTTGTGTGTGTCTCAGCATTGGAAGGAAGCCCTTGGGCAACTTAGAACAAGCAGTGAGGCTATGGTGGCCCTGCCACTTGCCACGTTATTCTAGCTTAGGAAGACCAGACGACCCCATCTTTCCTTTGTAACACCTGTTTTGTACAGATTTTATTTTACCTCATTGAATGTTTTTCTTAATTAACTTTCCTATGATGAAACATGTCTACAATTACTAATTCAGCACTACATCCTAGCGACACTTTTTTTTCTGGAGAACTGGAACGTAATGGCTCAGCAGGTGCAAGCCAGCAATCTGCATGGTTTGGCCACCTGTTTCAGTGTGAAAAGTTTCCACAAAATATAGAAACCACAGCAGTGTTGTTATGTCTCCTGTTTCTCTTTTTGGACTAGACTCCATGGGCAGGTTTTCTGGGGTCTAACCTAAGGGGACTGCAGGTAGATGGGGGCCAGAGCTGGAGCCCCTAGAGATGTGCTTGAGCTGGGATTATGGGCCTCTGTAGCCTCCATGTTGCCCCAGGGTGTAGCTGGAAAAATTATTCAATGACACTTCTTGAAACCCAGTAGGGCAGATTCAATTCAGGATAATCATGATGGATTTAAGGACTATTACATATTTTGTAGCAAGGCTGAATCATGATTTATATGATCCCTTGCAATGTCTGATGCAGTGTCCTGTAAAACACCAGTTTGGGATAAAATGAATCACAGACCAGCCCGATTCATGATACAAGGCTACATAAGAGGGTAGATATAAGAGAAGTGCCTTATTTACAGCTTCTCTAGAAATTAGCTCTCTCAACTTGTTATTGGACCCAGAGAACAGGCGGTGACTCAAACTTCCGAGGAAGATTAAGTTTTGTTTTATGGAAAGATAAAATGATAGGTATATAAGAGACAGAACTTATTGGAACACTAGTACAGAACCACTGAGGAAGTTTCCAGAAACCAAAGTCATGCCTCTCTCCTGTCTGCTTGACCTGTGAACTCTTGTCTTGGCTTTATTTTACATAGAAGAGCGTAAGACTTTTCATTTAAGGAAATGATAATTTATATTTCTTTTAAAATTTCTATTAAAATATTATCTGGATCTAGCTAGATGTTATGCACCAGAAGTTTGCATCTGAATGAAGATATGAACTAATCAATCCCAATATATTTCATTTACTGACCACTCTTTTGCAGTTAGGAGATACTCACTGTGCACCTACTAGAGAACAGCTGGACACAGGCTTAGGTACGTGCATTAGTCATTTTCCATCACTGGGACAAATACTTGCTGCCCACAACTGAAGGATGAGAGGTTTATTTTGCTAATGGTTTTCAGCAGGCTCAGTCTAAGGTCAACTGACACAAAGGCAGAAGTGGCAGGGTGGATGGGCTGGGGAGATAGCTCAGTCATCTAAGTGCCTGCCTGGCAAGGACAAGGACATGAGTTTGATCCTCTGGATTGTGTGCCATGCTGGGAGCATCATGCCTGGCACCAAAATCGGGTGTGGTGGCACATACCTGTAATCTCAGTGCTGGGAAGGCTGAACCAGGAGAATTACTACTAGTTTGAACTGTGTAGCAAGACTCAGTAACTAACTAACTAACTAATTAATTAATGAATTAATTAAAAGTAAGAGAAATGTCCTGGTGGAAAGGTATGGTAGGCAAAACCTCTCCAGGGCAGCAATGAGGCAGGAAGAAAAGAGAGAAACAGGGGACAAGAACACATTCTTCCACCTCCCACCTCCATTCAGGACCCTCCTGTTAGCAGCGCCCTTTCAGAAGCTCATATCTCTGAAAGCACAAGACCCTTTGGAGACATTTTAGGTCTACACCATGGCAGTTCAGAAGGGGGAGCAAAGCAGGAGAGGTCTGGCGAAGGAGGTAGCTGTGAGCCTGGGCCCAGAAGGACGAGCCCCACTGGAGAGGTACATGTGGGTGAGAAAGTGCTCCAGAGAGATGACTGGGCCACATGGCCCTGCCCAGTTAGCACACACTCCAGAGCAGCCATCAGAGCTGCAAAGGAGAACACAGTACAGAGCATAACCTTCACAGGTCCTGTGGTCTGTGTCACAGTCATTCAGCCCTGTGGGCAGCGTGAGGAGGGCAATAGTTAACACATACCTGAATGTCATTCTTGGTATCACTGAACTTTACTGGGACCCATGGACCACCTCTTGTGGACTCCTAGTCTAGAGAGATTCTTAGACCTTGGTACCTTCATGCCTCCTGGGAGGCTGCTTAACACAGATTATGGGTCCTACCTTACAGGTTTCTGACTCAGCAGGTTTGCAATGGGGTCTGAGCACTTGCATTGTCCAAAAACTCCCAAGCAAGGCAGGTGGATGCCTCTGGCCTTGGCCCCAGTTCAGGCCACGTATACCTTCCTTCCTCTGTCACTTGTGCTTAGGATTTCCCCCAAAGCTGATACTCAGAAGTTTGGAGCTGTTCAGGTGCCCCTTGGGGCAGTGTTTCTAGTCAACAGCGCTCGCCAAAACTAGTTCTCAGGTTGTCTTCCCGCACCCTTGTCACCCTCTCTCTGTGCTGCTTCAACTTGTCTTTACTTACCTTCTGGCCCAGCTGAACTGAAATTCCCAGTAACTGGTCCTCACTGGGAAATAGTCACAGAAGGCAGAAAGCACCTAGACATGTCATTATTTAAGACAGTAGTAATTACAAACATTTGTAATGGCCAGGTGTTATTTTTAGGGCTTTATAGACTCACTTACATGTACCAGTAACCGTACAATCTCGGTAGCATGATTGCACCCATTTCTCTAATGGGGGCACCAAAGCATGGAGAGGTCGTGACTCAATGGAGTAGATAAACCATGCTTTCCATTTTGTCAGCGTGTGCACCCAGGCACAGGGAGAAAGAGGCTTGCTCCAGGGTCTTTGCTTTGCTTATAGCCTTCTCTCAACTCGGTACCTGTTGTATTCACTTTCCACATCCCTGGAACAACCTACCTGATGACCACAACTGAAAGGAGGAAAAGTTCATTTGGGTTCCCAGTTTTCAGAAGCTTCAGTCCCTGGTTGGCTGTTTGCCAGGAAGAAATAGCTTGGTGGAAGGGTCTACCTGGAGGAAAGCTGCCCCTGTCATGGTGTCCTGGAAACAGAGAGAAAGAGATGGAGAGGTGGAGAGAGGGAGGAGCCAGGGAGAGATAACTTCCGGGTCACACCCCAGTGACCTGCTTCTGCTGACTGGGCCCCTCATCCTAACAGCTCATTTGCCTATAGTGCCCGTGTGATCCACTTGCCTTTGAAAGCCCCGCCTGTGAGCACCTCAGCATTTTGGGGGTCAATTTTGATCCCCAGAACCTGTAACCCTGCTCAACTAGGCACAGGCACAGTGCTGGAGCAAGCAGGTTTCTCTGGTAGAAGCAAGGCTGTCCTGCTGTCGCAGAGTGAGGGAGAGGAGTCTGCAGCTCTGAAAGAGTGTGACAACACAATGGAGTCATGGCTGGTGGTGGCTCTGCTCCTCAGTGACCACCTGGGAAAGTCACTCCTCCATGGAGGACAAGGGAACAGGTAGAGATTGAGAACTTCAGTCTTCCCATGGAAGTTCTGTCCCCTCTACGAGCTTGCCTGAGCAAAGGTTGACCTAAGTTGTCAGCCTAGGCCGTTCCATGATGCTATCTCCAGCTTCATGGAAACCAGCAGCAAGCAGGTCTGCTATGTACCGCAGAGCTCTCAGAATTCTGTTTTGGTTGGGGCTGGATGTTGTGGAAGATGAAGAAGGTTCTGGAAACGTGGAGGGGTGCTGAGCCAAGGACTTGGTGCCCAGTGCGCCTGACAAATGAGCTGCTACTGTCTCTTTTTCCTCTACGTGAGGAAAAATCAGGAACCATTACTGGAACCCTGAAGTTGCAAATGGAAGCTGAAACTTTGAAACTTCTCTGTCTGTGCCTGGAACTTCGTGCATCTTTTAGCCAAGCCCATGGGGGTGGCGGCTATCAGAAGTCACACCTCGCAGACGGAGCTCCAGCGAGGGCACTGGACTGTGTTCCATGTGCTATGACTGTACAGCTTTGACCTGCTCAGTAACCTTGCTGCGAAGTGAGACGACGAGAGATGAGAGTACCCACTCCAGAAGCTGCCTCTGCTGGGAACCGTGAGTCACGGAGCGTCAGCAGCAGCGTACCCGTGACTCCTGGGAGTTTCTAATTGCTCAAAAATAAGTCCTGCACCCTCCTCAGATGGGCGGAACAGCTGTGCACTGACCTTGGCGGACTTTGCGTAGTGCCCAGTTGGGGTTCTGTGCTTGGATGTGGCCACCAAGGTGGGCTGCACCCCTTCACCTCTGTCCGCTGCTACGGCTGTCCAGGTAGAAATCTGCAGAGGAGCTCAAAGCACGCTGGTGCCAAGGGAAAGGGGCGTGAGCTCACTCACAGACCTGGCTCGATCTGTTTCAGGCACCCCCCAAATCTCCCAGAGCCAGTGCCATCTTAGAAGGGCAGAGAGAAATATTTTGTTCTTTTAAAGAGAACTACATGACAGTCTTAATTTCAGTGTGAATTTCAGAAGGACGTAGTTCCCAATTCCTTTGATAACACACATTACACAATCTGTCTTGCCTCCATGCCAGCAATCTTGCAAAGAGCCAGGAGAAGATGAAAAAAAAAAAAGTCTCCTATAATATGAGCAAAATGATCTGTCAGAAGAGCTTGTCAGTTGTTTTATGGGATCTTTTGTTCATAAACAGGATATTGCATTTTATAAATCAGTTAGGCTCTGGCTGCATTCTGGGCATATATTACAGTAAGTCAATAAATGTGACTGGAGAAAGTGTTTTAATTGAACTTGGAAGCAAAGAAAATATAAAATTTGTGTGAGATATACTAGACAGACAGCAGAGTCTGTCTGGGTGCCAGGGGATACTGGAGTATTTAACTGCTGGGAATCTCGAAGCGCATGTGCAGATGTGGGTCATTTATCTAGTGGAGTGGTCTCCTGCAAGACAACACCGCACACTCCCATGTGGCACACTGGCTGGGTGCAAGCCTCAGGAATGAATACCAGCTCCCTTCTCCAGACCAGCCTCTTGCCTGGGCTCAGGAGGCGCTTGAGTGGGCTCTGTACAAAACGCAAGGACGGCCACCTTCTGCACGAAGCAGCTTGGGCACAGGTTTCTGGAGGAGGGGTGCGAGCTGCGGCCTTCGCCTCTTCCTGGTGCCTTTCTTCTGTGCATGTGCCTGTTGGCACGTGTCCGTCATGGGGTTTGGAGCCACTTGCCATGCACACATGTTCCCTGTTCTTCAGTGTGTCCCAGGCTCTGATGTTTTCTATCCATCTGTTCTCCGAGAGTCTTTTCTATCAAGTTGAAATGTAGGCCTCTCCAAATGATTTCCTAAGACCTTTCTCTCCTAATTGCCACTCTATAAACCTGGCTATCTGTTTGAATTATCTTCTTACTTTGGCTCTTTGTGAGAAATACCTTTCTCGGATGTTACAAAAACAATGAGTTTCAGTGAAAATCACCGGGGATGCCTGAGAAACTGTAAGCAGAAGACAGGAAACTTTTTTCTTTTCTCTGTCTCTCTCCTCCTTCCCTCTTTGCATTCATTTCTTCCCTCCCTTCCTTGCAGACTCCCTCCTTTGTTTCTGCCTTTCCCCCTCCATCCTTCTCTCCTTCCCTTCCCCACCCTAACCCTACCGCTCTTTCTCCCCATACTCAACCAGAGCCTGCTGTGTCTCAGAAACATCCCTCACTCTGGGGCACAGCAGTACACAAAATGAAGGAAGCCTCTTCCCAGAGCTTATATTTGAAAGGGTTAAGAAACGATAAAATAGATGTGATTTTTAAAATATGATGTATAAAAAGATATTGTTATTTCCCCTCAGAATATGCCCCTCACTTTGTCTTTTCACATTTATTTATTTATTTATTTATTTATTTATTTATTTATTTATTCATGGCCGGCTCAGCCCACCCTGGGGGCAGGGCTGGCACAGCATGTGGTGCAGGATCCATCTAACCCCGGCTCTGTGCACTTGCCTAGGCTTGCCTAAGCAGACCCTTTAGACCCCTGAGCTATCTCAGTGGCCCTTGCCCCTCACTTTCCGCACACACATCCCATCTCGGTGGCCACTGTGAAGCAGTTCTGGAGTCCACCTCCCCAACTGTCTTCAGTAGCCCTGTCCCAGCCACAGCAAAATCCTGAATACATTCCAAACGTTTCCATTTCATTGTCACTTTTCCCTTTGGGAAAGGGCTGGATGTAACACAGTGTGAACGCTGATTGCTGAGGTGGTGAGGGACAGAGCATCGCGTTTTTACGAGACTGACTTTCCACCGGATGCCAGTTGGCAGCAGCAGTCACTGTCTTCTTGATCACATTTTGTAAAGACACTCACAAAGGAGGACTCCAGAGCTGATGCAGGCAGTGGCAAGAGCAACGGAATAGGTATGTTTAAAGCAAAGGGATGTATTTTGAGGAGGACTGATAGCAATGCACCTTTTAAGGCAATAAACATTTTTACTTAAGCCTTCAGTGTATTTCCCATCACTTCTTGTATACACACTGCCCGTGCATTATGATACACACACTTGTGCTCCTGTGTGGGTAGGTACCTAGAGGTATGGGGGACATCCAGGTCCCAGCAGCGATGAGTGCCTTGGCTTTGAATGGGGCTGTCCTCGGGCACAAGAACAGTGTGGCTGCAGTCCCCCCTGGCTGCTGGGACAGATCAGAGGATGCAAGCTGTGTCAGGAAGTAACCAGCTCTCCAGGGGGCAGGTGCTGCTGGAGGAGGAATAGGGTGTTGCTCCTTAGGAGGCCCGGCGTGGCAGAAGCATCTTGAGCCCAGGAGTCAGAATACAGCCACGCAGGCCACACAGCTACACGCCATAGGCCTGATGCCAAGAGGAAACCTCAGTTTGTCCAAAGCCCAGGAGGCAGGATGCTTGCACTCTGCAGCGGGAGGCAACTGGGGACCTTGGGACGCACAGACTGCAAGGGCTTCTGGCAGAGCAGGTAAAAGGCTGGGTGGGTGCAACTGGGGCAGGGACACCGGTGTTCCTCTGCCTTCCATTAGGAGAGGAGCACAGCACAGATGGAGGAGAAGAGCCCAGCAAAGACAGGTGCCGAGCTGGGAAGTGGATGGCCGGAAGTAGACACACTGACGTGGGGAAGACAGCAAAATCAACTCCAAAGTGGCATGGGCAGGGGAAGTCAGGCCAGCTTGGGACATTCACCTCTGTGTGTGTGTGTGTGTGTGTGTGTGTGTGTGTGTGTGAAGGGAAGCCAAGCGTGGAGGTGGAGGCACAGAAGCAGAAGGGGGCAGATTGAAGATGGCTTTTGGTGCAAAGGGGAGGCGTAGATTGTTTAGCAACGCACTGGCGATCAATGCTTTCCAAACCAACCCAGTGAAGTGTTGTCCTACTGCTGTGGCCTCTTCTTGGACTCTAATAAGACTCTGGCACTGATTCTTTGCACCTGAAGTCCTAGCTCTGGGCGCATCAAGGACACACCAAAAATGCATCACGGGCCCAGTAAGCCCGCTACAAGGAACCTCAGTACAATACGGATGGAAGAAGTGACATGTTCTTGTTTCAGACTGGTGATTTGGGAAGTGGGGTTTAATCATGGAAGACAGAGAAGTCTGAGAGTCGCAGAACCAGCTCCCAACCCAAAGGTTGTCTTGGCCACCAAAGCAGGGTTGATGGAAGATCCCATCATGACCTGATCAGTGGTCGACTCCAGGGAGCATTTGAAGGCATTCGTCAGAGTGTAGGTGTAAGAGGCCTAGCCAGGGAAGCTGAGCATTATGCATTGAGAGAAGGCAGGGCAGGATTCACACAGCATGCCTCAGTGGAGATTTCTACTCCTTGTCAGCTGTAAAACTCATTTGTTGCCCCATCCTAGGATTTTCCAAATATTCTTAATTGCATTTCATTGTCATTCTGGAGGTAATAATCATCCCCAGCTCATGAAGATTTTGTAAGGCTTAAAAATGATAAAGTTTGCTAAAAATACTGTGGCTTGCACAATGGAGCCATGTAATAATAATGATAACCTTGACAACGATAATAACTGATATCACCTATTATTATATCATTAAGGATTATGAAATCTTCAAAAGTAGATTCATTTTGATTTAAAGGAAAGTAGTAAGAAAATGAGAGCACATTTTGGTATGGAAGAGGCATCAAGCTCAGTGCTTGAACCGATGCTTGGAAGGGATTCTGGGACAGAAAATTCAGCTTAGCTTCTGATGGGGCTTGACACGAAAGTCCTGGAACCAATCGGCAGGCTGCCTGTGCATATCGTGCTCTATCCACGCTCCTGAGGGAAAGAGGAAGATGGGGATTCGAGAGGGAGCAAGGCCTTTCTATCTCAGTATGCGCAAGAACCATGAGCATTTGGGAGATCTGTTTAGGATCTGAAAGCAGAAGAGATTTGAATTATCTTGCTCCTTTCTTTGGGGAGACATCCGACAGCTCATGGAAGTTAGGAAGGTTTATAGGCTTTGAAATTTGACCCTGACACTGCTGCCTGCTGGATCAGGGACTAGGTGCATGGCTTACTGGAGTGTGTGGGAGCTTTTGGTTGCGGTGACAAATCACCAACAGCCATCACACATAGCAGCCTTTTTGTTGCCAATGCGCTCCTCTAGGGTTGTGGTGTGACCCTCGGGGTTGTCCATCCTCCTGCCACCTCCCCAGCTTATGCTCCATGTTACTCTCCTCAGTTTTCTCTGACACTTCCTCTGAGTTGCTTTGAGAAGCTGCTTTGGTTTCAAGCAGCAAGTCCTGGAAGACTCGTGGGAGAGCCTGCTGGTGAATCAAGCTGCATGAGCAAGTCTGAGGCTGAACACTTGGGGCCTTGGGTGGAGGCTAGCAGGGGGCTTCTGGTTCACCTTCCCCAGGCTGAGCCCGAGGGGTCTGCACGTGCTGCAGTCAAACCCTGTGCATCCCACTCTGGGGCTGCGTGGAGCTGCATACTCAGCTCAACTATGCTAAACCCAGGTGGGGAAAGGGTGTGTCAGGAGATGTACACAAAGCGCTGAGCAATTAAAGCCAAGGTGCGACAGAAGAGAACCCAATTAATGATTTAAATTACATTGTAATCAATCCTACTTGCTTGCATGTTTCTAGAGGTAGAACAACAATTTTCAGTCTTTTTAAAATTTTTTTTTAAATTTATTATTATTATGTGTGTGTGTGGGGGGGCTAGCTCAGCCCACCAGGGGGCGGGGCTGGCTGGCATGTAGTGCTGGGGGATTGAACCGCA
>NDGN011471104.1:0-11960 GCA_002564285.1 Tympanoctomys barrerae | reverse complement strand
ATATATATATTTCTGCAAACATATATATATTTCTGGAGCAAGAGGAGTCCTATCAAATCTGACCCACATCACAATACCCTATAATCTGAGTCTAAATTACAGAGTGGCAAGATAGTGGGACTCTTCATAAAGACCTCTGAATGTATTCATTACTGAGTTATTTAATTAGCCTTTTTGTCTGGAACAAGCAACTTACTACACTCTTAAGGAATTGACTAAATTAGAATCTGGAGTCTTGAGAACACGTGGATGTGTTTTGCATGGTAGAAGAATGTGAACAACTTGTTCAATAAGATCCACATTTGTATTTTAAACTATTTTTCATGATGTCCCTGTGCTCATACTCTTTGATGTATAATTCTGAATTGCCTTCCAATTTGACTTAGCTTATCTGTGCAAACTGTTTCAGCCATGGAAATGCTTTCAAATATGAAATGAGCAAAACCCAGAAAAGCCTGTGTGCTCCTCTGATTCTTTTCTTGTGGGACATGTTGTGCATGCTCTTGATTCTCCATGTTCACAATGTAAATATGCATGAGTTGGTGGAGAACCATCCTGGGCTTGTCCGCCTGGAAGACATTAAGAGATTCAAGAGGGGTTGCTGAGTGGCCCCCAGCCCCTACTTCTTAAAGAGCCTGAGACTTAGCAGAAATCATGGGAACGTAGCTCAGTTGACACAGGTGAATGAGGAGCACATAGATGGTTTCTTGAGCCACTAAACTTTGAGATGCTTGCTGGATAGCAGTGCTTAATATTCTAAGTCTTCCCATACTTACCTGCATCTATGTAAACTGTAATATGATTGTCTAGCTACTTTGAGCAAACAAGTTCCTCTATTTTAAGTAGTTTTAATAATACATTAATAACTCTTTCAAAGGACATCTGAAATTAAATAAAGTAACCAATATAATTAATTCATGGGTTATAGAAATTTTGTCATAAAATAAGTATTACCATTACTTCTGCTCTACCTGCTTTTTTTTTCTTAATTGCTGTTCAATATAACTATGGCTTGAATGTTGCTACCAAATCAAGGTAAGCTTTAGTCACCACTACAATGTATCTACTAAGAGATAAGATCTTCAAGGGGTAAATGGATTAGGAGAGTTTTACCCTCATAAATGGATTAGACTTTTCTCAGAGGGGTTGTTAACTGCGAGACTGGATTCTGGTGAATGTATACACTCAGTTCATATTATTTTCAATCTTGTTCTCACCTTTTCTCGCCCATCTGCTTTGCACTATCAGTGAATACGCCACCCCTGACAGCTACTGGACTTAGGATCTTGTTTTCTTCCTTTGTTTTTATTAATTTTATTGAGAAACAAATAGCAATGAGACAGTCTAAAAACTGATTAATAGGACAGTTTCAATAATTAATACATTGCATATTGTTGTTTTCTTAGTGGTTATTTATAGTACAAGATGCAGACATGATATCCTGTCCAATCACTATTAGTACAATTCTTTCTTCTCATTGAATTAAGAGAAAGTAACTGTGTATCTATCCTAACTATTTTGTATATACAGATACAAAATGGTCCTTCGTTTGTGTCCCCTCTTTTTTGTCAGAGATGGGTTTTGAATCAATTAAAAATTATTTTACCTTCAAAATCAAGAACAGATTTTACAGTTTCCTGGTTGAAAAAAATCCTCATCTAAGCAGTGGGAAAGTAGTATTTGGCAACTTGAAATCAAGAGAGTAGAGAAGGATCCTGAAGAGCACCAAGGAAGAGGCCAGCTGGAGGACTGCTCCCAAGGGACTACCAAGATTGGGGCTTAGTAACTGGAGCCATCAGTGTATTGAAAAGCATTTTTTTCTACAGGAGAAGAAAAATAAGGAGAAGATGTGGGATTGTAGGGAGCATTTTTGACATCTGCAGAAATTGGATTTTGTCATTAATTATCTCCGTGAAAAATAATTTTTCTCTGACCAAAAGTTGACTAGAGCATAAAGCAGAAATGAAAGATGCAAACAAAATCTTCCTTTGAAGTGTAAAGTTTAGGATTAGACTGAATAGAATATAAGGAATCACTTGGAATGACCACTGGCATAAAATAAGCACATAGAACAGTAGGGAGTATACCACATCTTTCCCTCTTTCCTTCCATTTTTTCTTCTTTGGCTATTTCCATACTTTATTTGCACCCCTCAAATGCTTCTATCTTCTTTCTTTCTTCCTTCTCATGTGTGTTTCTCAGTATAATATTTCTTTTCCATCTTCTCTTTCTGTGTACTCATATGTACTAAAATAACTTTATCCATATTTATTAACTAAGTTGATGACCTGTAGCATAATATTTTTAAAACACATCTTATCTCCTTGACCCCAAACTTCTTTCTACTTTCCATGCCATTTGACTTTCTGCAATTGATACTAAATGACCAAGTCAATTAGATTATCTCTGTATATGGAAATGGAAACGGTCTCTGAGGAGACGATACTTTGCTTGAATGAAACAACAGAGAGATGTGAATTATAAATTGATTTAATTTTTCATGTTCCTTCACCATTATTATTATAATATTTGTTTTAAGAATGAACACTTTTTTCTCTAGATTATTTCTGGGTTCTTCATTTTATTCAAATTTCACCATTTTCTAGATTCTTTGTTTCACAAATTTGTTTGAAAGTTTCAAGGACTAAAAAGATTGTACGATCATACTTAAGTAATAAAAAAGGACAACTTTAATCAACCTGCTAAGTCATTAGCATTGACAAGCTAATATTTCATGAAATGTCTACCACCACCCATAATGCAATCTGA
Organism: Tympanoctomys barrerae; assembly: GCA_002564285.1. Classification (NCBI taxonomy): domain Eukaryota; kingdom Metazoa; phylum Chordata; class Mammalia; order Rodentia; family Octodontidae; genus Tympanoctomys; species Tympanoctomys barrerae. The sequence continues at coordinate 9,191 of NDGN011471104.1, read as the reverse complement.
GAACCTGCACTGAAAATGAATGGGCAGCTGCATCATCTCTGCATCTTCTCTTTTTAACCAACAGGGTATCTGCTCTATGGATTGTAATGGTTTTATATAGGAAAAGCTAACAGAGATATGTCATGGCTGTCACACTGTGGTATTCTTGTGGGATTTCTCAACAGACAATTCTTCCTCTTTCATTATCCTTGTGTTATAGATAATAGATAGTAACCAACTTACAGTACCCAAAGGAGAGATTCTTGGACCAAGAAAAGATTTCAAATCCACTGTATACACATTAAACTTTTCTTGCCCTCAGAAGATGCCTTTGAATCAAATAAAAATTACTTTACCTTCAAAAATCAAGAATCAATTTTCTGAGTTCCCTGGTTGAAAGGATATTTTCACTGTGGTCTCATCTGATTGTGGAAGGATTTAACTCACTGTTTTTCAGAGTTTGGTTATGAGAAATGAAGAATTCACTCAGGGCTAATTTTACAGCCCAGATTGCCACCCAGTGCCCTGCTTTCTTCTTTGTCTCTGATGCCATGGAGCTACCTGTCTGTTCTCTTTTCCCTTCGTGTGGTTTTTGAAGTTTCTTTACTGTGAAATCTGCCTTCACAGTAAGATAAGTAATCACCAGCTGTCCTCTCTCTGTCCTTCCCCAGAAGGCAAGAATTTATTTGATATTCGCTTATTTTCTACACAGCTAACCTATGCATGCACTAATTAATTAAATAAATGAGCTTTTTTTTTTCTCACATGCCTACTTAATTTAAGACAATTTTCTCAGTCCCTGGAGTTTTCATATATATATAGTATGGATTGTTTACCCAGAAACACACATCTTTGTAGTCTTTGATTGTTCCTTTATTGCACACTTAGCCCATTTAAACAAGAAAGGAAAACTATAAAATACACAAAATATGCCAAAACTGGGGAAAGTATAAAAGTTTTAAAGATCATATAAAATATTCCTGGGGGTGTGTTGTTATCATTTCTGGTCCTTTTCTTGGAAAGTTCCTGAAATTGGTTTCCAGTTTGTATTCCATTCTCATTAAACATGAATACTAACTCTGTTCAGTCGATGTCTCTTGATCTCTGACCCTGAGCAAATATGGAATCCACTTCTCAGAAAAGTTCACCTTGTAAGTTATGAAAAGAATAAAGAATTAGTGTAACAACTCGCATGCCGTATGTGTCTTACTGTGTCTTATAGATCCACAAGAAGCTCTGAAAGGAAGTCATGTTCATCAAACACAATATCACCATTCACTTTCAATTAGTCCACACAATGAATGGTTCAGCCATGAACAAGTTACAAGTGACCAACTTTCTATAAATATAACACTTGCAGTTTATCGCAGTGGATGTAGGCATAGTGCCTGGAAATTTCTGCATGCAGTTAGTTGGTTAGGCCATGATTTAGTTCTTTAAAAAAATTTTAACTGGTAGCTGTAAGGGCTCCTAGTGATTACCTAACACAGGGCTTACAGCCCCTGAAATCACCCTGTTTCCGCAAGTATTTCAGGTCCAGTTTTTCACTCATATCAACTCATTCACAATCCTTTCTAAAAATTATTTTATTTTTGTCAATGTTTTTTTTTCTTTCTTTATATTTACTAAGTGTCTACAGGGTCTACAGGGTCTCACTACGTAGATTGGATTCATAGTGCTCTGCCTTATTCAGCCTCCCAAGAACTGGGATTATAGGCACACGCCACCACACCCAGTCTCAGTCGCAGTCTCAGCAAGGGCTGGTATAGCGGGCTGGGGATTGAACCTCCAACTCCTGCATCTTCCTAAGCAGGCACTTTAATCTGTTGAGCTATTTTGCTTGCCCTTGTTAATGTTTCTAAAGGAATCCTTCAAGAAGATTGACGTTAATGTAGTAAGCTTATGTTCATAAAACTGAAACATTACTGCTGTTAATTTTTTCTTGTTTATGCTTTAAAAATTTTAATTTTAATATAATTTTAACTATTTCTTTGCTTTTTCACATCTACAGATATTTGCTTTCTATCTGATCTCAATTACAATAATGTACTATTCTCTTGCTTTTTGGTATTATATATTATATGATAGATGATAGATAGATAGATAGATAGATAGATAGATAGATAGATAGATAAATAGATAGATACTTTCTGGAATCTACCAGTTTCACTCATCCCAATAATCCTTTCTTAAATACCAAAATACTTTGGATATGAACTTCATTTTTCTTCAAATGTCAAGTTCTTTTTAAATTTTTTTTCATTTCTCTGTATTTTAGGTAAGGGTCTACAGGATGTTCAAGGTCTTACTACTAGATCAGATTTGTAGTTATTCTCCTGTTTACAGCCTCACAAGAACTGGGATTACAGGTGTTCGCCACTATGCCCAGTCTCAATTGCTGTCTCAGAAAGCCCAAGGGGATCGAACCCACAGCCCCTGCACCTGCTTGAAGGCATTTTAATTTGCTGAGCTACTTGGCCAGCCCAAACGTCAAGTATTAAATAATCATTCACTTTTTTGAACAATATTTCATGTGTAGATCTTGTACGCTAAACAACTACTTATGGATATAATAATATGCAATATAATAATTGTTATTCTCCTACTGGCCTGTTTTGAAACTGTTTTATTGTTATTTTTACTTTTTTGATTAAAATAAAACAAAAAGAATAGTCATTCATTAATGTCAGTGTGAGACAAACTGCAATTTTTCCATTTATCTTTGGTATTTTTATACTTCAAATTTTTTGTGACAAAATTGCTTTAACTTGTGTTTATTTTTAATTATAGATAACGCTGAGGTGGTTTTGATTCTTCATTCACAAATGACTCAATTTCCTACTGAGTTTAATTCTTAATCCCTAATCCAAAGGTTAATTTATCATTATTTTTCATAATTATTTCCAAACATTCCTTATATCTTTTTATTTAGTTAGTTATTTGCTGTACCAGGGATTGAATGCAGGACCTTGCATTTGCCAGGCAGGTGGTTGTCCTACTTAGCCACACCCCCCCGGCCTGAAAACATTCCACATATGAATGTGAAAAAGCATTTCAGATAAAAGATCCTCTTCTCAACTCTTCTCAAACTGATACTTTGGTTACTGAATAAGTGTACCTCTCTAAATTTTAAATATTTTGTGACAAATAAAAGAACAAACTCACCTGTGGTTTTGAGATTCCAAGATATCACCTGTGCTTATAGTTCTGGGTTGCTATTTTTTTTAACATATTTGGAACAGTGTCTAATTTATTTTGTAAATCCACAAACAATTCTTTTCTATGGATATGTTTGCAATCCACCAAACTCGGATGTTAAGATTTCAACTCCAGGGGTGTCAGTCCTTTGAGCTGGAGGGAGGGCTGGGCCTTTGAAGGGAGGAGTATGTTGAATGAGGGAGTGATCCTGGGATTCGGATCTAGAAGAACTAGCATGCCTATAAGAATAGACATCAGAACTATCCAGGAGTTGGTTATCTACAAATTAGGAAGATAGTTATTATATAAAACTGACCTGGCAGACTTCTATCTGAGAATACTCAGCTTTTACTCTATGAGAAAATACATGTTAGGTTATTATATCATCCAGTTGGTTGTATTTTATTAGCTCTGATTTGAGGAAAGAATCAATTTTTCACTGTCTTAAATTCTGCCATTTGATATAAATGCAACTCAAATAATATCAAGCAACAATTTCCCTGGCTATGTTTTATGACATATGTTTTTAACTCATATTAAATTATTACATTTCAGATTATGTTGTATGACCAGTTGTAGTTAGGTGATTTATGTGACGTTAGATCTAGACTACTTCTAAAATGAAAAGAGTATATTCTTCTTCTTAAAGTACTCTACATGCTTTTAAGTGGCAGATAAATGTATGTTTACACAATTACTTTTACAGAAAAATGGCCAAGCTTCTATTAATATAAATTAGATACTAAAAGTCCCTTATTTAAGACCCACAAGGTACAGATAGCAATCTATCCTCTGTTAGAAAGCCATTGCTTTCAGAAACTTAATTAAAAATAAGTGGACATTACTAGCTCCAATTCCTTCTTCCATATTTTAAAAATATGAGTTAATTAAATCACTAGGTCATCTTGGGAATTATGTAATTTTTAAAACAACATTAAACCTGTCATCTACATGTTTCTGCCTGTGCTTAGCCAGCTCCTTCAAAAGCTTGAAGCTTTGTGTGAATTACTAATAAATTACTGATGTATTCTAGAACAATTTGTTGGTGACACAAAGAATTTACCACAATTTGACACTGATTTGTTGCTGCACTTCAGAGGGCAGTGGAGAACGATGAAATTTTATAGATGTTTCAAAAGCATCATCATGATCCAAGTCCTTATGTGGATTAGTTGGAAGGACAGAGGTCCTGGGATTAGAGAATAAATTAATTTCCCTTTTTCTGCCATTAAGTAGGCAGCCATTTTTCCTTTGGATCTTCAATTTATGTTTCACATGTAAGTATTGAACAGGTTAATAATTTCTACTCTTTTATTTACTCCATTCATATTTTCATGCATTATATAATTGAAAATACTTATCTTCAAAATCAATACCCTATAACTACTTTGTACTACCCAAACTACTTTAAGATAAGCTTTTGTCTCTATATGATAGATATTAATACATTATTATTTCTTTTTTTTTTTTGAAACAGGGTCTCACCATACAGTGCATGCTGACCTCAAATGCATTTATGTAGACTAGATGATCCTCTTGCCTAGCCTCCCAAATGGGTGCATTTCTTTCTCTTTTTATGTATTAAGTACAGGTTCTACAGGGTCTCACTACATAGATCAGACTCATAGTGATCCTCCTGTTTTCAGCCTCCCATGTGCTGGGATTACAGGGCTGCACCACCATGCCCAGTGTCAATCACCGTCTCAGTGTACCCATGGAGTGGGACAGGCATGGCATGTTGGGGATAGAACCCCAGTCCCTGCATCTGCCTAAGCAGGCTCTTTAATTTTCTGAGCTATCTGGCTGGTCCTTGGATGCATTTCTTAAATTGTTTTATATATAAAAATAGTTTATTACTAAATTTACTCATCACAAATTGTGTACTTCTTAGCCAAATGATCTACAAATACACATAAAATTTGGTTACCAAATTGTGAATCAGAGTAATGCATATGCTGATGCCTATACTGTTAGTTTTCCTGAATACATTGAAATAAATCTGGTAAATTAAATGTTAAATTATATATTTATATATATGTGTGTATATATAATTATACATTTATGTTGACAGTAAAATTCTCAAAAAATTAGAAAATTTAGAGAAGATATTGTTCAGGTACATATATATTTATGAATCCATTTAATTTTGATTGGTCATCTATTCAGTTGTATATTCATATACCCATTGATTCATTTATGCAAATTTTAGCACAGACAGCACTGGGTTTTTAATATGACCATAGGTATAGTAGGGAGAGAGATACTGTTTCTATAATTAGGGTAAATCAAGAAAGTTGGGAAAATGAATAAAAGGATTATTTAATATTGTTATATATAATATTATTGATTCATAAGGGTGCCATGGAGTGGGAACAGGGATCAATATACCAGGGAAAATGTGGGAAGATTCTGGGGAGAAGTTATGGGTAAGATAACATCCATGAAAACTCAGACTTTGATAAAGAAAAGGGATGTCTGACTCAGTTGGCTCTAAGAGAGTTCTTTTGTGATTTTGATTATATAGCTTTGACAATTCTAAAAAGTGACTAATGGATTTATACATTTATTACCTGAAATACACTGACTGAGTCCTCAGCTTCTTGAAGGAAGATGAGAGCTGAGGGTATGCATTTCTCCAAATCAATTTCTTTCATATAATTTCATTGTGTTCATACACATTCACTGACATTTTTCACTCATTTATTTCATATAATTCCACTTGCTCAGCTTCTATAATACATCAATGAAAGTCTTTCATGAAAGCAGTATAAAAATACAAATTTAAAAGAAGAAAAAAATAATAACAGAATCAAAAACCATACCACAAATAAGGGTGATAACTTTATGTGGTTTGCATGTTTAGTTTCCTGTGTCAGTTATCTTTGTAAAACTGAATTTATTAATATTTTATAGGAGCAGTTAAAACTAATGCCACACAAATTTAAATGTCCAAGATGAGACATGATCTCAAGATACTTTTTTTTTCAAAAAAATAATTCTAAATGATGGTGGCTGAGAGTAGATTTTATGCATGAAATGAAGTTCAAACAGTCAAAAATAATTTTCTAGTATTTTAGTAGGAGAAATAGAGAACTACATTTTCAGAGAAAAGTTCAGTACAGTGTAAGTAGGAATTAGAAGTGAGTATATTATGTCTAGGGAAGAATGAGTGACACTATCTTGACTTGAACAGTTATATCATCAAGACAAGTGAGGAATAATCCAAAAACAGTAGCTTGCTAAAGCCTTCAGACAACAGAATCAGGATATTCTTCATCTTACAGGCAAATGGAAGTCACTGAAAATGCTTCTCTCTATAATATAGTCCTGTGTAAGTCTGGGCATCGGCAGAGAACTGAAACTTTTGATGAGAACTCATATTTTTTGAACTTTGAGCTCATTTCCTCCCAGTACATTGAAGTTCTTCAGTTCTTTTTGGCTATATTCCCTTGAGCTGAATACTCTGAATTTCTTAGAGGATGGTGGTTCGGGTTTGGGTGTCTATGATGGTCCATGGTTATGGTTGCCATAGTGACCGTCTCCTCTATATTCACTTGTTTCTTGCATCTGTTGATGTTTTGTTTATGGCCAGTAGAGTGAAGCCTCTCTGCATGACGTTAGTAGGAAGGGAGGTATTCACAGCTCACCCAGAGAAGCTCATACTTACACAGCCCCAAGGAATGCACTTTTCAGTACATTTTTTCTTTCTTGTCACACACCCTTGGAGCTGTTGAATAAGCTGGAAGATGCCAAATATTTGGGAAAAAAGTTGGATATGCAAAGAAAATGAATTATGAAGTAGATTTATGACATTTATCTGAGAAATTTGTGATCTGCGCTTGAATGACATTCTCAGTGGGGTTACCTGAAGTGAAATCTCTTTTATTCTTCAAAGCTTTCCTAAGGCCATGATTTATTAATACATAGTTTCTGAACCCAGTGAATTTAGCAGTGGGTTCAGATGTGTATCCTGGTCTTGACTGTGACAGAATCCATAAGAAATCAACCATTTCTAACAACAAAAATTCACAATGCAGAGGCCTGAAATAAAAACATTTATTACAAATGAGTAGAATAATCAGATTCATGTCAAAGGCATCCATTCTTGGGTAGTAGGATAATAAGAATGAATTTGCAAAAAATCATGTTTTTCTATGGAAAATAAGATCTAGGCTAGAAAATCATTCACCTAGAATCAAATGTATTATTAGAATACTTGGAAGGCATTTAAATATTTGTGATTTCTGGAACTAAAAATGGTTTATGTTTTAAACAATTAATTTGTAGTATAGCAAAAACTTTCCATTTCAATGAAAAAAACATAACAGAAACCAAAATCAAAGAAGACGAACAGTCACTAGGACAGACCATGCATTTTAGTACTGAGGAAGATTTTTGTTCCTGATCCTGAGAACAACCAACAACATTTTGGTTTTCAAGGCACAAGGCACTGAACTTCCCAGATTTTCAAAATTCCAAAGTTGTAATGAAAGATAAGTACCCAATGCAAAAAAGAAAATTTGAGGATGACAATGGAGTAATAAAAGGCTATGAATATCTTGTTTTGTTTTGGCCATTTTGAAAATGAATCAAGCTGGTTAATATCCAAAAAAATTTATACCTCTGTTTTGTGTGTCCAGAACAACATTTTAGATGAACTGGTAGAAGGTGAATGTCATATAAGTACCATTCAGTTTATTGGAAAGAAAGCATTAGTATGTACACTAAACCAATAGTTTTCATAGATACTGTATGAATATTTCTCCCAAAGTATAATGTTAAAACACTGCATAAAATATTTTGAGTACATATAATACTAGCACTCACTACAGAGAAATATGTTACTGAGAAATTATTTAGGAAAGATCAGTTCTAATACTGCATGATCCTACCAGTCATCTGCATCAGAGGCTAAAATGATTTTTCTTTTGCTTCCCATTTTTCTTATTTTTAAAAGAAAATATTAAATATTAAAATTATTAGAAAAGGAATAATGGATGCTTAATTTTTTCTTCTTTTTAATTTTTGACTAATTTTGCACGCCTATGTCTGGTATTCTGAACAAAGATGACTTTTATAATATTTTGCTTGGAAATAGAAGTAATATCATTACCTTTTTCTTTGAAGACCCTTCCTACTACTGGACCTGACACAGCATCTTCACAGGCAGGATTGCTACTTTGGAGGATTAGGGTCAAAATGGAGATGCCAAAACCTAGCCATGTGCTGGGTCCACTTGTTGTCCTGGACATAGATGGCTTCTCACTCCATCTGTGATATGAAAAAGCAAGGAGTAACTTTCCACTGCTTCACCTCATTTTGTCAGCAAAACCTCAATTTTCACAATAAGTTTTCCTGCCATACTTATACTCTCAAGAGTTCAAAATTTCAGCTTTAATCATTAAATATGAAAAGACGTCTAATTGATAATTCTAAGAGCCGTAGCTCATAATCAAGTTGCAATAGTTGCAAGTGTGTCTATCAAATAGGACAACCATGTTTGTAAAGTAGGTACCATAAGCAAAAGAATATAATGAAAGGCACCATTTTAATTTCAAAACATAAAGCATGCAAAAATGTAAGAAATAATATCAGAAAGGTTAACTTTGTGGAAGACATAGATGTTTGAATTCTAATTATGATGAATATAAATTTTGGGGCCCAGCACTATTCAGTTGCAGAATGAATATTAAACATGTTATGTCATAGGAAGTCTAGATTTTAAAAGTAAAAAATAATGTAAAATATATCACATTACAAAAACATGGAAATTAATAAAAATTAATGGAGCTCCTGAATGATATTAAAATAGCTCATAAGCAAAGATTATTCATGTGGTAGACTTTGTGTTTACATTGTAGCTCATATAGGTTTCTATTTCTGATGTTATCTCTTAGATTTTTCTAAGCAAGTACACAACCAATGTGAAAATGTTGATGTCTATTATAAGTATTTATTATATATTTGATATTTTATTGACATCTTATTTTCTTATTCTTTAGGTGTGATAATCA